>KE372003.1:114515-133713 GCA_000418225.1 Zizania latifolia
TGAATTATCCATTCCACCAGAGTAACGAAATATACTTCCTACATTGCTGTTACAAACAAAAGAACCACATGATATAAACATAAGAAGAGGCCAGACAATAGACAGCCAAAATAAATATAATAACCAAAGACTCACAGTTTCTAACATTTATTAATAAACTGTACTGCAATTAGCAAAATTCAATTTTATGTGCATTGTATTAATTGCAGCTGCTTCTTCAAAATCACTACAAATAAGTGCCCGGCAAACATAAATACTTGAATGAGACAAAACTAGACAAGGAAAATACCTAAACACAGTGCAGAGATAAACAGGAAATAATATTATATTACCATTTCCCCCATTACTGCAGCAACCGCCTTGAGTCTTCAATAGATGATGCCTGAAACCAGAAGATGCCAAGCAGAGAAACCTATAGATGAAAGGTTCTTCTATGTGTAATAATAACAAACAGAACATGAGCATTTTCTGGCTTAACTAAATCTGTTCAAATCCTTGTCACCAAACAAAAACAATGCCAACGCTGCATTTGCAGTCTAATGGAATCAGAATTTTGTATAGAAAGTATTCTCTTCTATGCTTATTCTCCATTGACAAACTCCAGATTATCAGCAGCTGAATTAAAGCGCTTGCTATCCTTCTGTAACCACTTGTGACACAACATAGTATCAAATAAAGTATTATACTCTTGGATAAATCCAGATTTATGAATATTATTTAATTGTATCAAGCACTGATTCTCTGTGGGACGAATACCTCTCTCTTCCATTTCCTTTAACAAATTCAAAGCTTCAATTAATTTCCCCTTTCGGCATAGACAGTCCACTACAGCAAAATAAGATGAGCAGCCCATTGTTTCACTTTTTGCCACAATAGCATCACGCAGCATTAAAGCCTTATCCAAATCTCCTCCTTTACAATGAACTTGAATCATGTCATCTACCACATTATGAGGAATTTTTCCTTGATTTATCATGTCGACGAAAAATGAGGAAAAGTGATGGGTAGCACTTTGTGAAGCTTTCTTCTGTTGCAACTCAACAAAAATTATGTGCGCTTCACTTTGTTTTCCAGCCTCACCAAGTCCACCGATGATATTTTCAATAGTCACTGCATTAGGCACTATGTCCCTGCCCATTATCACCTGCAATAGCTTCAAAGTTTCCTGCAGCTTTCCACGTTTACAGAAGCCATGGACTAAATTATTGAAAGAAGAAATACATGCATGCCCCCTAAGAAACATTTCTTCAACCAGAAACACTGCCTGCTCAAGGTCCCCAGCACTTGAGCAACCAGAAGTAAGTACACTATAGACAAAAGCATCTGGTGTGATACCTCTCGCTAGCATTTCATTATAAAGATCAAAAGCATCAGTGATGTCACCAACTTTGCAGCTTCCATCGATCAAAATTGTGTATGTCACACAATTAGGCACTAATCCCTTAACTAGCATTCTATTGTAGACATTGCGGGCATAAGAAATATCACCAGTCTTGCATAGGCTATCAATTAGGGAATTATAGCATACAATATTAGGCTCTACTCCCTTCTTAGCCATTTCATCAAGGAGACCAAAAGCTTTCTCCCTGTCAGCTGTCTTGCAAAGACCAGATATCAACGAGCCGTACAAATGCACATCCGGAACAGATCCATTCTTCTCAAAATCTGATAGAACCCTAAAAGCTGCTTCTATATTTCCAGACCTAGACAGATTGTGAATCAAGATTCCATAGATACGATTGTCTAGCACAACTCCCTGGTCCAGCATGGACTTGAGAGTAGAAGACACCTTTTCAAGATCATCTGACTTAAAGTAGCTTTCTAGGAGATCAGTGTAGATAACTTCATTTGGTTTTACTCTACTGTCAAGCATCCGCTGGAGTAACTGTTCAGCGTTTTCTATATCTCCAATTTTAATATAGCCATGAATGAGGCCACTGTATGTGAATTCATTTGGCATCAATCCTCTCTCTTGCATCTGGGCAAAGTACTTTGTGGATTCCTCCATCCTTCCTGCCTTAGATAGTCCAATTATAAGAGAATTGTAGCAGTACAAATCAGGGAGTACATTCACCTTTGTCATTTGATCAAGAATTTCACATGCCAATAAGACATTACCTTCTCTACAGTGCCCTGAGATAAGAGGCGCATAAACAAATGCATTGGGCTTCAAACCTTTTGTGGTCATTTCCTCAAGGAGATCACCTGCTTTTTTCGATTCACCACTTTGGCATAGCCCATGAACCAATATGCTGTAAGTATATACATTAGGGGAAACACCAGCATCTCTCATTTCACTAAGAAGCCGAAAAGCATCTTTTTGGTTATGCTGTCGAAAATACCCTTCGATGATGAGATTGTAAGTCATGGTGTCAGGCATATAACCATACCTGACCATTTGTTTCAAAAGATCAGAAGCCCTGTCCATCTGGCCCATCTTACACAGTCCCCTAATGAGATTGTCATATATAATTTTGTTCAGCTGTACACCAGCAGAAAGCATTTCACTTATTGTCTTAAATGCCTCGTTTGCATTGCCCTCCCTCATAAACCCATCAACCAGATTCGAATAAACTATGACATTAGGCTTTAACCCAGCACAAGACATCTCACCCAATAGTTTCTTAGCCTCATCTGACCTGCGATTCTTGCAGAGGCCGTTAATGAGTGAGCCATAAGTAAACCCATCAGGAACCAGTCCATAATCCTCCATTTCCTTCTTGAACCGAAATGCCTCTTCGACAGCCCCGGCCCTGCACAACCCACCAATCAGCACATTGTAGATCACTGGGTTCAAGCTGCACCCCCTCTCATGCATTTCCGCAAACACCTTCTTGGCAGCATCAAAGTCCCGGACCTTACAATGTGCTTCGATCAAAGTAGAGTACGTATAGACATCCGGCGAAATCCTAACTTCCACCATGAATTCTCGTACCTTCCAAAGAAGAGCCATGGCATCCGCGCGCAGCAGGTCCTTCAACAGCGCGTTGCAGCATCGCAGGCTGGGAGCCAAGCCGAGATCTTTCATCAGCAGGACGACCTCCGCCGCGTCCTGGACCTTCCCAGACTTCTTGTAGGTGTCTACAAGCACGTCGAGCACTGCCGGCGAGCGGTGGTCAGAATCCGACAGCGCGCGATGGATGGAGCTGAGGACAAGGGGAGGGGAAGAGTGGGCGCGGATCATCTTGAGGAGGAGACCGTTCGCCAGGTTGAAGAGCGAGGCGCTGCATAGGGAAACGGCAAGGTGGGCGAAGGCGTCGGGAGCGGGGGCCGATGGAGCAAGTTGGGGGCAGGACCAGTAGAAGAAGTCGAGAAGGAGCTTGGGGTGGAGGCGCGGGGAGGAGGGGCGTCGGAGGAGGGAGGAGATGGCGGCGGGGGAGAGCCGGGAGGGCAGGTCGGAGGTGGAGACGACGAGTTTCCAGTCGCCGGTGGAGCGGGACAGGAGGGTGGCTACCTCGGCGGCCACGGCGTCGGGGTCCGGGGCGGAGGACGAACAGGCATTGGTGGTCGTAGTGGTGGTGGAGATGGTGAAGGAAGGCGCGGAAGATGACGGAATCGGGATGAGCCGCGCGGTGGCGGGGCGGCGGCGGCCGCGCGCGGCGAGGAGCATGGCAAGAGAACGGGGGCGTAGATTTTTTTTTGTGGATTTTGTGTCCTAGGGCAGCCGTTTGGGTCGGCAGGGAAATCGATCCTGCTACAGCCTGCTGCCCGGCCAGGCGGCCACCATTCTCCTAGGCTTTTCAAACCATAATTTCATCGAGTAAAATTTTGGAATTTTTTAAAATCTAGTACTCCCTCTCTCTCTCTCTGCTATATCGAGCGAAAATTAATCATTTGTTACTTGAAATTTTAGGTTTCGATAATTTGCCACTCAAAATTCTAATCGATAGGTACTAAAATATGGAATAAAACACATGACGAGAATGCGATGGTTAGATATAGAGATATAATTAATGTAATTTCAGCTTAGAGGTCTTCTCTTTCAATAATCTTACTCTAATATCATCGATATAGCATTAGTGTTAGAGTAGATGGCCTAACACTCACTCTTTTGTATATTATAAGACATTCCAACTGACTGCACTTTTTATCTAATTGTAAGACGTTTGGGTACTTGATTAGCTCACACCCATATTTTTATTCCTAAACTACCCTTGCTCCTGATCCACCTTCTTTCTCGCCCAACTATGTCCTTCCCCCAAATTACCTTGTTAGGACCGGTGTCGGGGGTGTGACCCCCGGTACCTCACAGTTAAGCTTATCAGACTGGATCAAGGGCAAGTCAAGACTAGCATTGACCGTCCGATATGGCTCATAAATAAGGGTTTGATTCCGATAAGGAAAGTGGAGTCCTTATCAGGTAGTTAAGCTCCAAATATGTTATCTAGATGTTTATTTATACTGAAATCTTTATAATTAGGGATTTAGCACCTGAGTTAGGTAGAGAATCCAAGTCCTACTCGAGATAGAGTTCTGGGATTGTTAGGCTCACCTCCTGAGTATATAAAAGAGGCGAGGCCTCTCCGGAGACATCTATCTATCTATCTATCTATCTATCTATCTACAATCCATTGATCAACTCATCTCATCGACGATCATCTAGCCATCTAGCTCCACCATATTTTTCTTGTTTTCGACGCCCAAGCCTTGATAGCTTGATTGTGTCATATTGTAAGATTCACCATCATAGTAGACACCAAAACACTGGACGTATGGCTATTATCCTCCGGGAGGCCTGGACCAGTATAAATATTGGCTCTTGTATTCTAGAGTCGATCATCGGATTCGAAGACGTTGCGCTTCCCTTACACAACATCTAATCACCATCTTGGGTACCCCTTTGAGTGGACTGGCCAGTGATTTACCAACAACCGGTGGACCATAATTTTGGTTGGCTAGACTATCCCTAGCATTTTGTTTAGCCATCATGACATATTTTATATCATATTATGTTATCACCTTATAATTATATATCTGTAGGGACACACCCCCTCTAGGCCATCTCGAACCTCTAGCCTAGTGGCCATTGGCCCACTTCCTTGTTGGAAAAACCCAAGGCACTTAGCATCTCTCGTTTAGCCGCCTACCCCATCACCCACTCATGTTGTTCGCCCAATCCATGCCTCCATAGCCTCATTGCTCCCTACATCCGCTTGCCCATCCGCTACCCATCGCTCGACCCCCCTCTCCCGAGCTCTCCCACGCCTACTGCCTGTTACTTGACTCCCTTGCTCCCCAACGCATGTCCGTCTCCCTCACTACAACCACTTATTATTATGCACCTATACGGTCTATCTACCTATTGTCTACTGCTATTGTGCGCCCGATGTCACTGCCTCGATAGGTGCTTGATTTTAAACATGAGAATTTTGAGGGAATCCTGAGATTGTCTTATGTAGGGATGGCAACATGTGAACACTTTCCTGACAGGTGGAAGTTCCTCATCTCTGCCCCCATCCCTTGCTAAACATTTTTCCCTATTTCACATCCCTGTCCCTCGCCAAGAATTTTTTCCTATTTCCCGTCCACATCCTTGTCCTTGGAGTAAAATTTTCTCCATTCCTGCCCTCCATCGAGTTGACAAGTATCCATTAGAGAGAAAATTCTCGTGAACAACATACCTAGGTGTTGGGGATGTGACCCCCGGGTATCTCGTGACTAGGCTTATCAGTCTGGACTAAAGACAAGCCAAGACCAACATTGACCATCCGGTATAGTCCATGAAGAGGGGTTCAGCTCCGATAAAGAAAGTTGAGTCCTTATCGAGTAGTTGGACTCCGGATATGACATAAAGAGATATGTTTGTATCAGAATCCCTGTAATTAGGGATTTATCACCAGAGTTTGGTAAGCAATCCTAGAACGACTCGGGATAGAGTCCTGGGTTGTTGGGCTCACCTCCTGAGTATATAAAAGAGACGAGGCACCCCCCGAGGCATCTATTCATCTAAGCTTTCTAGCATATTTTTTTTGCTTTCGACGCATTAAGCCTCCATAGCTTAATTGCATCGTATTGTAAGATACACTATCATATTAGACATCAAAACATTAGACGTATGGTTATTATCCACAGGGAGGCCTGAACCAGTATAAATCTTGGCTCTTATGTTCTAGAGTTGACCATTGGATTCGAAGACGATGTGCTTCCTTTACACATATATAATCACCACCTCGGATACCCCTTGGGTGGACTGCTCGGTGATTCACCGACACTAGGAGGCTAAGACTTAGTGGTGGTTAGGGTAGTGGCATTGAGGGCGATCGGATAGTGACGACGGTAGAGGGCTATAGGCCTATGGCGTGGGAGTAGAATTGCGAGACGGGAGTGAACACAATGTTTTGGGTATATATACCTAGGGTTTTTGGGTCTGGTGGGGAACATGAATGGAAAATGGTGGAACATCCACATTCCCACTTTATCCAATGCGGAGTGGATTTTGCCCACCTCTTCACCCATGGGGAGAAGATTTTCTCCATCCCTATCTTTTAACAGGGAATTCCTTACGAGAGAATGAGGAATAGAACTGTTGCTATCCCTAGTCTCATGAGCCTTTTGAAAATTCTAAATTTCTAGAGTTGATTTCTCAGGTAGATCCAATTGATCAAAATGGAATGCGTGGTGTTAGAATACGGGTGGACAACACAAAAGTTGTTCATTTCCTAAATTTGCTCATGAATGGCAGTGGGTAACGACACCAAATTAGTTTTATTAAATCAGCTATTAAATATATTTTAATAGTATATTTATTTGATATTACAAATATTAATATATTTTTATTTAAACTTAATAAAGTTAAAGAAGTTTTAAAAATTGAGTTTAAAAAATCAAATGACTTACTATGCGAAACAAATGTAGTATGTAATTAGATATTGTAGCTATTGTTAGCCCACCGTTTGAATATAGTTTTGTAATTTTTTAAAAGATATGTATAAATGAAATTTTAAATAAAAAATGAAATATAAAAAGTCGTGCCACTCATCCCTCATGCCGTGCGGATGGATGGTCCAGATCTGTTTCTAGTGATCCGGGAGACACATTTTGCGCATGTGCAGAGTTCCCGTCGCGTTCGTGTCTTCGTTCTACACTTCTCCTAAAACCCTAGAAATCAACCTCCCCCTTCCCGCCGCCTCCGCCGCCCTATTCCTCCAACCTCCTCCTCCGCCGCCTCCGCCGCCGCCGACATGGGCCGCAGTCTCCTACCCGAGCAAGAGAAAGTGTTCAAGAAGAGCAAGAAGGACAAGAAGAGGAAGCTGGCGGCTGAGGCACAGGAAGAGGCGGCGGCAAAGATCAGCAAAAAGAGGGCCAAGGATGAACCAGACCGAGGCGAGGAGGCGGAGAACGGCGTGCAGAAGGTCGTGGCTGTGACCGGGAAGGGCTTCAAGGACGACAAGTACGCTCCGCTGGCCTCCTTCGCTGCCGCGGCGCTGCCGTCCCAGGTGCTCGATTGCTGCAAGGGGTTCGCTCGCCCGTCGCCCATCCAGGCATACGCCTGGCCGTACCTCCTCGACGGGCGTGATTTCATCGGCATCGCCGCCACCGGATCCGGTATTGAAAAACAACAATTTCTGTTCTTATTTGGCCACCCTATTGCTTCATCTTGTTCAAATTGTTGACGGTTTACTTTTTTTTCGTATTTTGATGCCAGGAAAGACGATTGCGTTTGGTGTGCCGGCGCTGATGCACGTTAGGAAGAAATTGGGGGAGAAAGCTGCTAAGAAGGGGGTGCCACGGTGCCTCGTGCTCTCCCCAACGAGGGAACTTGCTCAACAGGTAAACTCTCTGAACTCTTTTAGCCATGGATAGGGATGGGGGCAGCTTCCAGTAGGAATTAGTTCCTATGAACTCTTTTAAAGCTATAGATTGTTGGGATAGTAAACTCTTTGTGTTTGGTTTTGAATGGAAGTAATTTAAAAACGGAGAATTTCCTTATGATTGTATGGAGTATATATAATTTGTTTGGCCTAGTGGGATAACTTCAGCATATACTGATCATAGAACTTGTAAGATTGGCCTAGGTTTAACGGTCTGCAAATAACTTTTTTTTTGAAAATACAGGAGTGATTTAGAGTTTTGTGCTTTTGTATGGTGCTAGATTGCAGATGTTCTTTGTGAAGCCGGGGCACCATGCGGAATAAATTCAGTGTGCCTTTATGGTGGAACTTCAAAGGGACCCCAAATAGCTGCCCTTAAATCTGGAGTGGTAAGATGAGACTAACATAACCTTTTTTACTATACCAGTCTTCCTCAGTTCTGCGTTATAACCAAAGGATGATGCTAGTTCTTAGCCATATCATGATGACATTTTAATTTGCTATATTGCTTTTGAAAAGTTCCTTGTAAATGGGCTGTTTGTTGTATCCCAGAGTATCATTTCGCCTCAATGTTTTCAGGATATAGTCATAGGGACACCTGGCCGTATGAAAGACCTTATTGAAATTGGTATTTGTTGTCTTCATGAAGTTTCTTTTGTGGTAAGTTTGCTGTTCATTTTGTCATGTTGTTGTCTATTGCTGTGATTTACAAATTACAATATATATTTATCCTTCAAGGCTAAAACTTGAGAATATCCATATGATAGTCCTAATGATTTATTTTGTGAAGTTTTTGGTTGATGTTTTGAGTGTTATTTTTGAAGGGTCACACCTGTTAACAGACAATACATACGGTGCAGTTGTAATGCATGCCACACTAAACAGAGATTACATCCAATCAATATATTATATTATTTTGGAGTCCCAACTCCCAAGAACTTCATGGCATTACAGTAAGATTTTTAACTTGAGACATGCCTAGCAAGAAAAGCAACTGCATCAAAATAATTCAAGAACACATCAACCTTTGAGTCAACAAAACATTTAAGCAATTATATCCAGATCCAACAGATCTGATCATATTGCACTAATTAGCTAACTAGCTTCAAATCTGGAGGGCAATCAATGATTAATCGACTAGCTAACTTCAAATCCAGATGGCATTTGGCTTTAATAGGAGGTGGCAGCTAGGCTGTTGGGGATGATGCAGTGGGTTGTGCTCGATGATCAAAGGGGACAGGGTTGCTTGAGGCCAAGGAGATGACAACGACACTTGGACGGAGTTAACTGGTGGTGCTCAAGAGTGATGAGAGTGCTGTTGCTAGGGGCGAAAAGCCAAAGAGGTCGTCGCCGCACAGAAAAGCCCTAGCTTCTTGGCAGACACATGGATGAGGAGAATAGATTAGGGTAATGTATAGGCCTGCTTTGTATATGTGGCAAAGGTAGGTATTTTCTTTCATCTCTAGTGGCACAGTGTTAAGTTGCTCATGCAGAATCCACTGATGCTGGTCTGCCCCTGCTTCTGGCTTCTTGTGTTGGAGGGCACCAGCTGCTTCTTGCAGTGGCTCGGAAAGCCACTTGTTCGGGGGAGTTTTGGACTTCTCTGCAGCAGAAGCTGGCCCAGAAGCTCCTCAAAACAGGGCCTTTAGGTGGCTTTGTAGCAGATGCTATATGAACACCCATGTTGTGGTTGCTTCTTTTGTTGAGTGTTTTTGTTTACATTACCACATGTCCACATGGCAACAATTCCACAGTTTGGAATCAAATCACATGGTTACACGAAATTTGTATAGTTGGATTGACTGGTCATTGGTAATTGGATAAAATCAATACTGCATAACGCAAAAGGAATTATATCATTTATATAACTTGAATGTCCTATTTACCTAAGAATGATGTTCTATTTATTGTCTTGTGTCATCTTTGCCCCCATTTTTTCATTAAAAAAGGGCTAATGCAGTGCTTATTTGAGTGCGTTTGATCTCAAATAAATGCATCATACGCAGTAAATTTAAAAAATAAAATAATTAAAATCCTCATCTAAATTATTACATGCATAATTCACATCAGTACACACTGCACTCATTTCCAGAAGACAATAAAAGTAACACACAAATGTCTATGTATCTTCATCCATAGAAGATCAACAGGGATGTAAAATCTACCATCACCACCACCAGATACTCCTTTTTTATATGAAGTAAAGTTTGGAGTGGCATTTCCTCTTACCACTGCCAGTTGATCTCTAGTGGCTTCCCCCGTTCTCTAGTGGCTTCCCCCTCCTCTGTTCCCTCTATTATTGGGAATTAACTAAACTTGACTTATGTAATAAGAGGGTGGTCATAGTCAGAGGTAATCTTAGATTGGATCAATATGTATCTGGCAGAATTTACACCTGTGATGTTACATTGTTAGCCTATCTCACAGCTCACACAAGCTAGCACTTGCATGATGTGTTTTGCTATGAGAATATGAAGGCTATGTTTGGTTTAGCTTTTTTAACCAACTTCTTGATTAGAAAGCTAAAGCTGAAACAAATAGGTAACCCACCAATCTAGATTCTTGAAGCGTACGTGATTTCTCATGTACAAAATGAAAGTGGCCTCCACCCCAACTTTTGCAGATTCTCAGTCCAAAGTTTGATGATAATTGCCCACCATGACATATTGACATTCATTAGGGTGTGATTGAGCTGTAGATTGTAAAAAACTGTTGTGAGATGTGAGCTATGAAAAAAGTTGACATGAGCTATGGAAAAGCCATGAAGTTGTTTGATTAGAATAGCTGTGGATTTGTGTTTTGATACTAATTGTCTGTAATACCCCCGATGTTTGGTTATACTTTTAATATGTAATTTTACTGTAAAACACTGACTTGTTTATTGATTTACATATAAATCACTATTTTAATCAGGAATTTTTTAATGTAGTATAGATAAATAATATGAAATGATATTGTTATAACGAAGTTATTACAAAACATAATTATCCCTCTCTCACTTATCAAAGCTCTAGCTATCCTCTTACGAATAATATTCATGATATCCTCATTTTTCCTATCTTCAATTATCTACCCTTGTGTTGTTGCCGGCTTATCTTCTTTTGAAGATAGATAATCATTATTTTTGTCACACTTCTTAAACTCTTTGTTGTGTAATTCGCTTTTACGAATAAAATTGTGCAATACCATAAAAGCAAAAATAATACATTTTTGTGTACGAGGCAAGAAACATGTCGTTTACTTCAATGTATGTCTTTTTTGCTTGATGATCCCAAATGTACACTTAATGACAGTATGAAGGGATGAATGCAAGTAATTGAACACTTTATACTTTCCTTAAATAAAACACCCATGATGAATATGAAATTCTGGTAGATGGTACATACTTCCTTTAATGGAGCAAGATATTGGTTTATATAACTAGAATCTACTAGGTAGTATTTCCCTAAAAACTGATATAATGTTATTAAATACGCACATAATGAACATTTTGTCATGTAGATATTTTTTATTTACCTTTATGTGGTAGAAGAAACCAGTCTGAAAAATTAGTTGATTCATAATTGAGGATTCGTGTGTCATGTGTAGAGTTCGATCAATCAGCAACCATAAAGGTAAACCTCATGTCAAAGTCACATATTGCAAGTATATTCTGAGATGTATATCTATTTGGACATGTTTATGTATCTCAGAATGTACTTGCAATATGTGACTTTAATATTAGGTTTATCTTTGTGGTTGCTGGTTGGTCGGGCTCTGCACATGACACATGGATCCTCAATCATGTATTAGCTAGTTTTTGTAGATTGATTTCTTCTATCACCTAAAGGTAAATAAATATCCAAATGACAAAATTTTCATTTATGTATGTATGTACTAACATTACATCAATTTTTAGGGATCTACTATCTAGTAGATTTTGGTTATCCAAATCGATGTTTTTCTCTATTCAAGGGGAGGATATATCATCTAGCAGAATTTCATATTTATCATGGGCGTCCAATTTAAGGAAAGTATAAGGTGTTTAATTACTTGTATTTATTTCTTTGTAATGTCATTGAGTGTGCATTTGGGGTCCTTAAGCAAAAATGGCGTACATTGAAGTCAATGACATTTTTTGCTTGCATGGTATTTATACAATTTTATTTGTGACAACAAATTGCATAAGAAAAAGTTTAACAAATGTGACAAAGATGACTATCTATCTTTAGGAGCACGCACGCTGACACCAACACAAGGGAGATCATTGAAGATAGAGAAAATAAGGATGAATATCATTCTTGAGAGGATAGCTGAAGTTTTGATTAGTGAGAAGGAGATAATTATGTTTTGTAATAACTTCGTTATAACAATATCATTTCACATTATTGAAATCTACACGACATTAAAAAAATTCCTGATTAAAATAGTAATTTACATGTAAATCATTAAACAAGTCAGTGCTTTACAGTAAAATTGCATATAAAAAATGTAACCAAACATCAAGAGTATTACAGATGATTAGTATCAAAACACATGCTTAAATAGACTAACATCTCTACATGCAAGCCATAATTACTTGCATGCACGCCATGACTCCACAATTAACTTGACTTGGCTGCTCCAAGCCCACAGGCACTAGCTGCATGCAGTCATTTACATGCAAAACATGGTTATCACTGATCACAGTAACTCTCACATGCACATGCACACGCACACTTACTCTCTCACACATGTACTCAACACATGAACGCAATCAACCAGATTAATCTCAACAATATACTTGGGCTTTTAGTTTTGTACTGATCAATCTTTAATTTTTTTGTTGCTTTGCTTGTATAGTGTTGTTTGTCCTTCAACGCAGATGTGTCTGATACAGGTTCTAGATGAAGCAGACCGAATGCTGGATTTGGGTTTTGAACCTGAAGTCAAAGCAATTTTAAGCCAAACTGCTTCTGGTTTGTCTCCATTACTCCCATTCTCTGTGCACGTGCATGTCACGGGCAGGAAGCAGCAGGCAGGGGCTGGCTAGGAGGGGGCGGATAGGCCCAGGCTGGGCCCCAAGGCCCAGGCGGCTAATTATCTGATTAGATTAAGATTGAGTCAGTTTAGGTGAAGGAGTCCTGATTAGATTAAATCTGTTTAGATTCAGTTTGTTAAGGGTTGTTATCAGATTAGATGGCTGGTCCTGTGTATATAAACAGGACCAGTCCAAGGGTTTAGATCGTCGAGTATTCAGTTCAGGCTTTGCCTCCCTGTATCCCCTGCCTCGTTGGTGCGCCGGCCATCACGGCCCCTCCGCACCGACGAGGTCCAGGGCCTCGACCAACTACTTCGTTTTCATATAAATTGAGAAGAATAATTCCTACCAATTCTACGGAAATCCCGGCCGGTGACAGTGCATGTCCACCTTTGCATCGAATGCTTTTTTCCTTTGTTGTTTTTGGGCTAGGCTGTACTGCAAGGTCTGTGTGCCCTCCTGTAGTTTGGTGTTCAACACACTTATGCTGATAAGTTAACTGCCACTAGCTCAAAGAAGAAACAAGCAAGAAATATGTTCTGTGCCTGTGAAGTTTGCTGAATATAAGCTGGCAAGATTCTCATAATTTTCTATATTGTGTTGTTGAAAACCACTTTAGCCTCTTTTGTCATAATAGGCTGTTATAAAATTGGCAGTCATAATTATTTCTTGGTATGTTTTACTTAAGAGTACATTTTGGTGATGGTGCATGAGTTTGCATGTAAGTAAAAAATAGGTACACCAACTTACAAAATGCTCATTCTGGTGCAATGACTTGGTAAGCCCATGCGAACCAGGCCAAAATGGGCCATGCATGCAAATTAGCGCTGTTCTATCCTGACTAGAATGCTATGCCGGCTTGCAAATGAGAGGATGTGTGGTCCAGTGTGGATATATCATTTTGCACAAAACCATTCTGTCCTCCACTGCTCCCAGTCCCTGGCAAACTGTTTTGATGGAAATAAACAATTGAGGGACCAATCGGTTCAAGGTGCAATCAATCGAGAATTGCTGAGGATAGATGGCATACATATTGGAATCGCCAGCATGTTGATCGAAACAGGTAGTTTAATGACAACACTTATTTGCTTGTGTGGTCCATTTTGACCCTGGTTTGCATGGACTAAGCAAAGTTATTGCACCAGAACGAGTGTTTTGTAAGGTGTTTCATTTATTGGTAATGATCGCACAAGTTTGTGCACCTTGAGTGCATGTCACGTGCATAATTGTTTCCTAAAGATCTGGACCGAAGACACGACCGAACTTGGCCCCTGGCCTTGTCGGTGCGGTGGTCTTTGCACCGGTGAGGTAGTGATCCAATCCGGCCTGTTTTAGCGTGTTTGGTTTGGGGACGGAGTGGGATGGAACGGGGCGAGCCCATTTTTGGAGCTGTTTGGTTGAGGGACGAGGTGGGATGGGGATATCCCACCGAGGAATATTTGGGGAATATTCCACGAAAATGAGAATGCTCATGTCCCTCAAAATCGAGCAGACGGAGCCATCCCACTTTTTGCCCGTAAGACTCCGTCTGCTCCAAATGGCCGCGCATGGCAGTAGCGGCGGGCGCACGGAGCAGTCAGGTGGGGCGGAGTGGCCGGGATCGAGCGTCACGCGTGCATGGAGCGGTCGGGGCGGAGCGTCGCCGGCAGGGCAGAGTCGCTGGAGCAGGGTGGAGGCGCTGTCGTGGGCCGATGGAGCAGCCAGGGGCGGAGGCGCCGGGGCAGACCGAAGGCGGGGCGGAGGCGCCAGAAGCTGCTGTTGCTTGTTGCTTCGGGGTAGAGATCGCTGGAGAACGCTGGAGAAGATAAATGAGAGCATGATAGATGGGGCTCACATATGACAGCTGGGTCCCACAAAAAGACTGTTATAATGGTGTTAAAATTGTCATCATCCCATTTCTCTCAACCCACTAACCAAACAAAAACCTAAGTCATCCCTATCCCTCGTAACCAGACACGAGATGGGACGATCCCATCCCAAAAAACTGGGACTAAACCGTCCCATCCCACTTTGTCTCTGAATCAAACACACGCTTAATCTAATCTTCGATACTTTATTTCTTCATGCATGGGAGTATATTTATAATACATCCAAATAACCTACTAACTATACTTAAGAAAATATAATCTAGGACTCTTAAAGATCTAATCCATAGAGATACTATTTCTAAATATAACCCTTATCCCTAACTCGTGTTACAGTATTGGGTATTGGGCCTGGCCCATAGGAACAGTACCCACGTGGTACTGTAGCATGAAAGGTACTCGTGGGTACTGTAGTACAAGTTAGGGATGGAGTTATATTTAGGCATAGTATCTATAGGAATTAGATCTTTAAGAGTCATAAGTTGTATTTCCTTAATAATAGTTAGTAGGTTATTTGGATGTATTATAAATATGCTCCTAGGCATGAAGAAATAAAGTATCGAAGATTAGATTAAAATAGGTCGGATTGGATCCCTACCTTGCTGGCGTAGAGACCGTGCTGATGAGGCCAGGGGCCAAGTCTGGCCATGTCTTCGGTCCAGATCTTTAGGAAACAATTCTGCATGTGACAGTGCAATTTACAATTCTACTTATAATGAAGAAAATTGTGACAAGTGTACTGTGTAGATGGAATATATTGGCAGATTTTCCTTTTTGAGTAAGCTGTTTACAAGAACTCTTTTTTCTTATGGCCATTTGACACATTTTACTGGTTAGCACTTAGCAGTGCATTAATTTTATTTGTGTTAATACTCCTACTTAGCTTTTCTGAATATCTCTGCAACCATGGCTCTAAAGCTCTTTCTATGCAGAACGTCAGATGGTTATGTTCAGTGCTACATGGCCTCCTGCTGTCCACCAGCTAGCCCAAGAGTTTATGGATCCAAATCCAATAAAGGTAGAATTTCTATTTTTCCTTTTTCCTTTTTGATACCTGATTGCTAGCGCCTAACCTTCTGGATGCCACTTTACTGTAGGTTGTTATTGGATCAGAAGATCTTGCTGCTAACCATGACGTGATGCAAATTGTTGAAGTATTGGATGATAGGTCAAGGGACTCAAGATTAGTTGCTTTGCTTGAGAAATATCATAAATCACAGAGGTAGATATTGTGGTACAAATTTTACTTGTTGTATGACTCATAAAAAATCTATTTCCTTTCAAAAACCATAGGCAAAGGCATTGCCTTCAGCCCTTCAGCAGGCATGCTGGATGATCATTAGTACGGAGTATCACATATTCACAAACGATTTAAGCTCAGAACTTTATAAAAATTATACATATGATTGCTTATGCTTTTAATGTTAGGTATATTGCCTTGCATTTCTACTTTGGATAATACAGTCTCCTAACAAAGCTGATTGTCCAACTCCACTTGAAAACTACCCCAGTTTGGCAAATCAAGGATAAAAAGGTTTTAGGATTTGCCTGGCACAAATAAAGTTTCTGATCTTTCAGAAAATAATTTTCAGACCGGAACTTTTATTTAGAATGTGTAGCGGTGTAGCCACAATACATCATACATACATTTTACATTAGATTTATGGTAATCTTGAGAAATACTTTAGTGAACTCTTTCATCAACTCTTCTCCTGTAATCTGTGCCTCTAGCTCCTTCTACATTAGCACCTTTGTTATGTGCGAACTTTTAGGTAATACAGTTGCTGGGGTAGAGATTGGACAAATAAGCAGCCGATGGTTTTGGTCACCATGAGCCAGGAGGTAGAGGAAGGAGCCTTGTGGCAGAGAGAAGTTGATGTGAGGGAGAGGAAAATATATTTCTTAACTATTGCTTAATTTCCAAAGTGGCTTCTGTATGCTCCTTAATCTTTATATGAGCCGGTCCAAAGAAACGGTATCTAAAGATCACTTGGTAATAAGAAGATAAACATGCTAACTAACTGATAGATACTTGGTAACTACAAGACTAGAACATACACCTAGTAAGTAAGCTTATCTCCTGATATTTAAAGCAACCAATCTTGGGGAAAGATTACTTGGCTGAGTTAGTTGCTCCATATGCTTGAGATGCTCCTTTCTAGTCACATCATCTCTTCTGTGTATGATGGCTACTGGCTAGAATATCAGATCAGTGGTATGCAACGCTTGATTCCTTTTTAGGTAAATGTATGGACGTATGGTAATGATGTTCCTCTGATGGGATTTTTATGCACATTATGTTGGAGGAAAAATAGAAAAACAGCACGAAAAACAGCACAAGAAATTTCTAGAACTGGTTTCTTCTTCTCATTTCCCTCATCAAAATATGGCTGGTTGGGATACATATAGGATGACCTTCTTGCAGCTCAAGAAAGGAATTACTTGCAGCTTAAGAAGGTAGCCACTAAAGTATAAGATAATGCTGCTAAAGCATAAAGAAGATGCTGCTGCTAAATGCCAAAATAATTCTGCTAAAGCTGAAAAGTGAAAAGCTAAAAGCTAAAGATAGTAGCCCAAACAGTCTCAATTACTCATAATTAAGCACAAGACTTATCTTATTAGTGTATTAATCTCCCCCTAAGCCTTGTGCGACGCCTTTTGAGGAATTTGAACCATCCCAATCTTGGCGCGAAGCTCCTGGAACTTGACCCGCCCAAGCGACTTGGTGAGGAAGTCGGCGAGCTGGTACTGGGTGTTGGTGTAGCTAGCCTTGACGCTCCCCTCGTCCAAACAGCTCCGGATAAAGTGGTACTTAACTCGGATGTGCTTGCTGCGCTCATGGAAGACGGGGTTCTTCGTCAAGGCCAAAGCAGACTTGCTATCCACCCTGAGCACCACAGCTTCAGCATCTCTGCCAAGGAGATCACAAAGCAGCCGAGCCAGCTAGATAGCCTGAGTCGACGCAGAAGTGGCTGCGATGTACTCCGCCTCGCAACTGGACAGAGCCACTACCTGTTGCTTGACCGACTGCCAGCTGATCAGACACTTGCCGAGGAAGAACAGCGTCCCGCTGGTGCTCTTGCTTGTGTCGATATCGTCGGTGTGGTCGCTGTCACAGTACCCGATGAAGTGCGCCGCACCGGGACACCTCGGGTAGTGCAGGCCGTAGTCGGAGGTCCCCGTGACATAACGGAGGATCCTCTTCACAGCCTGCTGATGCTCCGTTGTCGGTCGCTGCATGAACCGACTGACGTAGCAGACTGCGAATGCCAAGTCCGGCCACGTGTGGACAAGGTAGCGAAGGCTGCCCACAATGCGCCGGTACTGCGTCGCGTCCACCTCCTCCGCTGTGCTGTCGCGACTCAGCTTCAGCGTTTCCTCTATAGGAGTGTGGGCTGGGTTGCAGTCGGTGAGTCCGCCCAGCTCGAAGATGCGCTTGGCGTAGGCAGTCTGGTGGAGAGAGATACCGGCGCTGTCCTGGTGCACCTCGATCCTCAGGTAGAAGGAGAGTAGCCCCAGGTCACTCATCTAGAAGGCGACCTTCATCTGCGCCATGAACGCCTCCACCTCATCCTCCTTGGTGCTGGTGATCACCAAGTCATCGACGTAGACACCTACCAACAGGACATTGCCTCCCTTGCCCCACCGGTAGACTGCAGCCTCATGAGCACTTTGCTGAAACCCTATCTGCTTGAGAGTAGAGTCCAGCTTGTCGTTCCAAGCTCGTGGTGCCTGCCGCAAGTCGTAGAGGGCATTGCGCAGGCGGAGAACCTTATTCTCCTTGCCGGAGATGACGAATCCCGGTGGCTGGCGAACGTAGACCTCCTCCTTTAAGTCACCATTGAGGAAGGCGGACTTAACGTCCACGTGGTGGACACGCCCGCCCTCCTGGGCTGCCAGCGCGAGGACACGAACGGACCCCATCCGCGCAACGGGCGCCAAGGCGTCATCGAAGTCGACTCCCTTCTGCTGGACGAAACCGCGCGCCACTAGCCGAGCCTTGTGTTCGTAATAGACTAATAGGATAGGTCTTGTGTTTAATTATGAGTAATTGGGACTGTTTGGGGCTGCTATCTTTAGCTTTTAGCTATTCACTTTTCAGCTTTAGCGGAATCAGATTTAGTAGAATTATTTTGGCATTTAGCAGCAGCATTTTCTTTATACTTTAGCAGCAGCATCTTCTACTTTAGTGGCTACCTTCTTGAGCTGCAAGAAGGTCATCCTATATGTATCCCAACCAGCCATGTTTTGGAATGAGGAAAATGAGAAGAGAAGTTCTGTTCTGTTTTTCCAGTCCACAAGCTCTGATTCAGTTCTGATTTTTCCCGTTTTTCTCCAACAAGTGGTATCAGAGCCTAGTTCTTCTCTAGGTTCTATTAATCCATCCCAATCTCGTCGCCATGTCTGCCCGTTACCACTCTTCGGCCACCTACGACCGGCGCGGACGGTTTGCTGGCGCAGGCGATGTCCTAGACGCGGAGAACTCGCGGGTCCAGCACAGCGCGGACACGTGTGCTGCAGCA
>KE372003.1:143184-160374 GCA_000418225.1 Zizania latifolia
GGCCTATTGGGCTTTTTTATTCCGGATATCCAAATATGAGTTATCCGGATTATTCGAATCCGTATCCGTATCTGTCGGATACCAATGATTTCATATCCGTTTCTGTATCTGAAAAAATATCCGAATCCGTATCCGAAATAAAAAAAATCCGGATCCGAATCCGTTTTTTTGGATTCGATCAGAAACTATCCAAATTACTTTCACCCCTAGTTGTAGATTTAGATTTAGGTTAGTTTGTTGCCAGTAATGTTCTACCTTTTCTAGACCATCTTATTATATTTATACCTAGTTGTATGTGCCATCATCAATTCTGGTGGACAAACCGTAAAAATCTGAGATGTGCAAACAAAATCGCATCCCATATACCAAACAAGAGAGGAGATTTCCATGTCTACTATGGTGAAATATATGAAAGATAAATTTGATAAGTAAAGGTCAGAGCATAGCTTAATTTTGGCTTGTGCAGCTGTCCCCGATCCTCGTTACAAGCTCAGCTTAATCAGCTATTGTTTTCAGAAGATCTACGATGAGGATGATGCTAGCCAGCACATTCATAGGATTGTTGCATTGCTCCAGAGATTGTTAACTGAATATGAAATGTCTTCTTGCTCATCTTCAGTTGGGAGTAATGTTGTAGAATACCATACCAGGGATAATTTTATCAATGCTGCTCGTGAAGTATGTGGTGTGACACCACCCTTTATCCTTAATATTTCTGATCATGAAAATGCCTGACCAAAATGGTAGCAACATAGATTTCCTGATCAGGTGGTAGCACTAGCACTAGCTGCATCTACCAATTTACATAGATTTCGTGAGAGATTGACAAGTGGATATGATCTCAGATGCTGACAACGAATGGGCTACGAACTGTATGCTTTCCATCTGACCATGTTATTGAGCCTGACAGGTCGCCTTTGGCTGCCGCGTTCTCGCCGGAGAAGGTCACCTGGAAAGCCAGCTTCTTTACGCTCTTGGTGAACTCGAGCTTACAGGGCGCGACCTTCACGTCCAGGCCGGCCGGCGCCGCGACGGCGACGGTGTAGCTCGCCTCTTCCTGCGCGCCGACGTTAGTGACGACGCGGCTCACCGTCCTGCTGCCTGCCTTGCCGAGCCCTGCTACGGCGATCGACGGGTAGTTGAGGTCAGAGATGAGGTCCTTGCTGGCGTTGCCGGCGCAGCTGAAGCCACCGGGAAGGGAGGTGGCGATCAGCTTGATCTGGGACGCGTTGTAGCCGTAGTTGCAGAGGAACTGGAGGTAGTCGTCTTCCCCGAGCTCGTACACCAGCCCGGGGTCCAGCGAGCCGGTCGGGTTCACCTGCCCGGCGCCGTAGTCGTACGGCGTCGCCTGCGACCCGGAGTCCGTCGTCATCGGAGCCTTGTCGTTGTTCAGCTGGGTTGCCGTCGTCATGATGGCCGACCGGATGGCGGCCGGGCTCCATGTGGGGTTCCACGCCTTGACGGTGGCCGCCGACCCGGCGACGTGTGGGCAGGCCATGGACGTCCCGGAGACGAGGTTGAACTGCGATGCCTTGCTCTCGCCGACTGGCAGCGTCGTCGTCGGGATCCACGACGCCAGGATGTTCACCCCCGGAGCTGACACGTCCGGCTGCAAACAACACCAACACCATCAGCTTAAAAAACATACAAATACAAAAAACTGTCCTACTGTCACTGTCATAACATTTAGCGATTAAACTTTCCTCACATATAAATAAAATATGTTACTAACAAATTTTTAGTAATAAATCAACTTACACTCGTTAATAAAGTTCTATTATTAGTGATGAGCCTCAATCCAACTCATCACTAATAATGATGCCTAGTATTAATGACGGATTGTCATGTGACTCATCACTCGTGCTACCTAGCATTAGTGACAGGTTATCATATGATCCGTGGCTAAAAGTAGATCTATAGTGATAAATATTTATTCGTCCCTAATGATTAATTTTTACTGATGTGATAAGAGTGATAAGACATATGTCCGTCACTAATAAATATTAGTGTTCGTCAGTATAGAGTGTTTCTATGGTAGTATGTATACCTTAAGAATGTTGGCGGTCTGCGCCGACGGCCCTCGGGAGGAGAAGTACGCCACCACGGGCGCCGGCTTGTACTCCGTCACGGTGATCGTCGGAGCAATGGTTCCGACGGGCTCGCTGATCTCACGACGGAGAGAACAAGAGATGATCAGCCGGCGGTCGCTAGCTTCTGCCACCACTACATTTTCTAGCTAGCTAAGGATCGAGCGCCCATGCGCGTACGTACCTGGTGGAGGCGATGTACTTGTGGATGTCGGCGGCGGCGGCGGAGGTGATCTCCGTCACCGGGAATTCGAGGTAGGCGGTGGCGACCGCTCTCTCCAGGTCGTTGACCAGGATGGAGCCCACTGCTCCGGCGCTCTTGAGCTCGTCGACCTTCTCCATCTTGTTGCTGCTCCCCGCCGAGTGGTGGCACAGCACGATCTTCCCTTTTATCTTGCTTGCATCCAGCGTGCCAGGCTCACATTGACTACACAAACATGACACAAAATTAATCATGGGATTTGCTAAAAATGGCGACATTTTTTTTCATGATTGTAGTTGTTTTTCTCTCAACTTTTTTCTCTTGACCTTTTTCAATTTCACTGTCTATTAATAAACTGGCACTTCACATTGACTACACAAACATGACACAAACAGGACTGATTTTTTTAATCTGGTTCAATAGAAAATGAGAAAATACGCAATTCTCATATGTGGTTTTCATTGTAAATATTTGAAAGGAACAGTGTAAATATATTAAATTTACAGTTTAAAGAAATTTGGCTGTTTTTTATATAAAAATTGTGTCACCGTAAGTTCAGATACTCCTGAAAATTAATAGCCATAATGTGGCCATGATTTTGGATCATGTAAATACTCTCAGATTCTGTTGGAACATTAAAAAGGAACTCTTTCTATTACTCGAAGTTTGTGGAGTTGTTTCTTCTGCCATAATGATGTATAACCGTTAGGAACATTAAAAATACATACCCATCAGTCTCCGTTTGGAGGGACACGTGACTAAGTGTTTATCAAATATATTTATTTGATGAGTGTACAAGTGTTTTTACCAATATTTGCTGAATGTAATTTTTTGCTGAATACTGTTTTTAGATTTGTCGAGTGTCCGAGAAAATATACTCGGCAAACCCTCCAACACCTAGTAAAACCGTGATTTCCGATAATAACAAGGACAATATTTCATCCACCTAAACGATAAAGAGAAGTTTTCTAATGGTAATTTGATTCGTAACATAATTAATATGTACCTTGCTGAGTTGGTATCAGAAACTGAGCTGGACTTTGCTGATTCACCCGTAATCAATGGATATTTTGGTGATTTGTCCAATCTGGAGAAATTTATAGCGCCACCCTGTAGATAAATTTGAGCAGTAAAAAAACAATTTCTGACACGTGTGAGTAGGTAATGAGGCAACTCATGGATATTACTTTGACAGCGCTGTTGTTTCCGCCAAGCAGGACGTCCGACTCGAAGACGCGGTCGATGGTGGTCGCGGCGACCGTCAGGATCCATGGCGCGGCGTTCACCACCGTGGCGGCGTCCGGCCCGGCGTTGCCGGCGGAGCAGACGACCATGACACCCTTGGCCACGGCGTGGAAAGAGCCGATGGCGATAGAGTCCTCGGAGAAATCCTGGCGGAAGTAGGGGGACGCGCCGAGGGAGACGGAGAGGACGTCGACGCCGTCGCCGATGGCGTCGTCGAAGCCGGCGAGGATGGCCGACCCGGGACAGCCCTCCTCGGAGCATACCCGGTACATGGCGACCCTCGACGCGGCCGAGCCACCCTTGGCCGTCCCGGGCGCCAGGCCGTAGTACGACGCGCCGGTGACCGCGTTGCCGGCCGCCGTCGACGAGGTGTGCGTCCCGTGGCCGGCCTCGTCCCGCGGCGAGTTCCCGCTGCGCCGGGCTGACCGTGACCACTTCACCTCGCCGAGGTCGTAGTACCTTGCTCCGATCAGCTTCCTGCGCCGGTAAACGTCAGGAAGCGCACGCGCGATCTTGGTGACTTGGTCACCTATGTATTTCCCCGGCACGCGACGGCCGACAGCGACTCACCGGTTGCAGTTGGATGAGTTAAAGTCATCGCCGGCCATGCACACGCCCTTCCACTTAGCAGGGACAGGCCCGAAGCCGGCGTCGTCGAAGCTCGGAGACTCTGGCCAGACGCCAGAATCGAGGAGCCCGATGATGGTGTCTCCCGCCGTCGGGGATGATGATGACGCCGCCGCCGCCGCCGATGAGGTGGCGGGTTTGACGGCGCTGAGCGACGACGAGCGGCGAGTCGAGTCGATCTTGACGGCCGTCTGCTGCAGGAAGTCCCATGACCTGGTGGTGTGGAGTTGGTACACCTGGTCGGCGAACACCGAGACGACGCCTGGCATCCGGCGGAGCGCGGCGGCCTCGGCCTTGGACAGCCGCGCGGCGAAGCCGGAGAAGCCGTGCTTGTACTGCTGCACCACCACGCTCTCCGCCGGCTGCCCTCTGATAGATGACAGCCAATTACTAACTGACTTTTTGCTGCTGATCGAAGTTGTTTTCCTTTTAATCTAGTACGGTAATAATCGATAGTGCACTGCATGGATGTCGCATCCCCATATATTTGGACAAAAAATTAATGCAGAAGGGCATAATGAAAAAATCAAGAGAGGAATGCACTATTCAGCAAAGAAATAGGGAGAGACACGATAGCAAATCGAGAGAATTATTTATATATACACACACATACACACACTCCTAGTGTTATTATAATTGTCATTATAATATTGCAATTTATAACCAAACGTGATATTTCATAGTACAACTAATTTGGACATTATTAGTATCTAAATTTATTGTACTATAAAATATCAAATCTGATTCTATGTTGCAATATTATGAAACAGAGGAAGGTATATTTTATTTTTTTAAAAACGAGAGATTTGATAATTTGCTATCACTGAAAAGTGGCTTTGTTTTTTTTTCATTTCTCACTCATATGTCATTAATTAACTTAAATAGTCTTATCTGTTATCTATCATAATCAAAAATATCATCATCTTAAGAATGACAAATTATTAACTTTTTTATTGCTACTAAATTATTAGTTAGTGGCCAGGGAGTTAATCAGTTAGTTTGAAAAAACATGCACCTTGTGAGCACGCCGCCAACGAGGCGGAGGTGGCTCTCCAGGAGCAAGTTGGGCGAGGTCCGCGGCGGCACGGCGCCCATGTACACCACGTACACCTCGCGCCTCTCCCCGCCGCCGCCGCCTTTTCCTCTTCCTCCCGCCGTGGCACCGCCGGCGCCGGCGAGCAAAGCCATGAAGCAGAACGGCAACCACCACGTGATCGATCGATCGATCGATGTATACATATTATTCAAGCTAGCTATTAGTTGCATGCTGTGCCCACGATATATGATCGCACGGCCGGGCGGGCTGCATTTATAAGCTCTCCTCCATCTCTTCATGCTTCTCCTCCTCGCCGTGCGTGCGGGGGATCGAGCTAGGCAGGTAGTGCTCGATCGGATCGGCGGCCGCATGGTATGTGGCTGCGCGAGTGAGCTAGTAGCTAGGCAACTGGTGGTGGGTGCGCCGTGATGGTGCGTGCACTACGGCTATAGCTTAATTAGAGGCTTGTAGCGCCTTCCCACGCGAGGCACCGGCCGGCCGGCCGGTATTGGAGTGCCGCCGCGCACTAGTGCGCGATCGCCGCCTCGCCGGCAGGCCTGCCGGTGTGTGCTGCGGCTAGCTGCTACATGCATGCCTTCTAGCTAGCTACGCGACACCTTTAATTGCGTGCAGTGGCTACGAATCGATAAAATTTTGGAGCAATAAATACACAACCAAAGGAAGAGTACGTACGTACCCGAGAGGAGATCGGGGGATCCATCATGCGTGCATGCTTGAGTGACTCAAGTCTCAATAGATTCTAGTGCAGTGTGATCTGGTCATGCGCACGTTCACGGCACTGTACTCCCCGGCCCTTCCACCACTAAGCAAAACATGAACTACATTGATGAAGTCACCGGTACAAAACACCAAATAGAGATGTCAAAACCAGCACCAATAAGGTTCTTAGAAATCGACACAAATACAAATCTTAAATGTGTGTTTTTATTAGAAAACCAACACCTTTAGTATTTGTTTTTATTATAAACCGGTATATTTGAGAATTTTTTAATTTTTTATAACAATCTTAAATGTACTAGTTTTTATTAAAAAAAAACAGCAACAATTATAGCTAGTGGCACCAATTTTTCTTTTAAAAACAGCACATTTGAGAATTTTTGAATTTTTGAATTGTTATTGGATGGAGAAATGCTCTATATAAAAGTTGTAGAGATCGACAAGATCTATAAAGTTTTGTGAAACTGAAGTCAAAAAATTATTTACTCTT
Source organism: Zizania latifolia (assembly GCA_000418225.1). Classification (NCBI taxonomy): domain Eukaryota; kingdom Viridiplantae; phylum Streptophyta; class Magnoliopsida; order Poales; family Poaceae; genus Zizania; species Zizania latifolia. Next base: position 149,610 of record KE372003.1, read on the forward strand.
TTTCATCAGGAAGTGTGTTGAGGCGAGATGGAGAAAATGTGTAGAGGTAGAGGTCATGGATTCAAATCTAGCAACTGCACGCGTGTGATTTTCGTGCGAAAAATCATGTGACTTATGATACACTACCATGTATAGGTGCCTTAGAAAGTACAAAATATCTTTTAATATGCTAAAACTAGATATCCATGATGTGTCATTTATGATAGAACATAGCGAGTTTTCTAAAATAACAATATATCCAATGGATAAAAAAATGAACGTCTATGATAAGGTTGTAGGGGTCTAGCAAAGATGACTAATAGATAGTTGTCATATGTGATTGTTAGGATATTATGCCACATCATAATTCATTTATGACAGATCATAACTATAACTCTCTACGGATGATAGGTCATATATGGTGGGCTGTAATATTTGACCCACAGATAATATAAGTCATCTGTGTAAGCTTGTATCTATGACCCGTCATGGATGACTTATCATCTGTGGTAAGTTTAAGTTATGAAAAAATAGCATCAAACTATAGGTGTCGGTTTTTAAACCAGCACTAATAATATTAAACTTTTAGTGCAGGTTAATTGTAAAATTGGTATTTATGTGTGGTTTAGAACCGGTACTTATTTGATGTTTTGCGTTGTCACACCATTCTTGCTTCTTTGCATGCGAAACTGTTTTGTGTCGTGTCATGCAGCCTAACAACCAATGTATAGAGTAGATCATCAATTCTAGGTCGAGCATCATACAGCCACACGTCGTGATAACCATACTTAGGCGTTGATAAATTTTGAATGATGCACTTTTTCTTAGAGCATCTATGAGAGAAGTTCTAAAGAACTCTCTTCCCTAAATTTTTTAGATTACAACAAAAAAATCAGCTCTAACAGATACCCTAAATAGCTCCAAAAAATAATAGATCCCTAAAATTAATCCTTTCGCTCTCTACTTTTAAGGAACATACATAATAACTCAAATTTAGAGACTCTGTTGGAGAGAAACACATTTAAAATAATTTGCATCCCTAAAAAGAATCCCAAAAGGCTATATAGAGAGTCAAATTTTAGAGTAACTCTTGGAGATGTTCTTAGCCACCGATCAAATTTGGATGGAGTAAATAACAAGGTGGTATGAATTATTATGCCCTATTAGGAGGATAATTTTATGGTACAACCAAATGATTATGAATGGTTCATTATTTTTAATCTAACCGCTTAGATTTAAATTAGATGATATATTATCTTCTTATATTTCCTTTCATTTTTACATGCATACATGCAGAATTATATGATATTGAATTAATGGCTAGAATTAATTAAAAGTATTACCTCCTTAAAAGATATGTGTTATACCGTAGAGACCCCTGTTAGAAACGTTCTCAAAGGTTGAGTAATAGATTGCAAACCTGAAAGGGGGCACAGTTATCTTTATGGGCAAATCGGTTCATGAATTTATCTAGTATACTTTATATACAACGGGGCTGTCTGTTGAATAGCAATGTGCACTAGGAGATGGACAAAATAATTAAGCTCAAATACCATACAGCAAAATGGGGGTATATATGCAGACCTATGGACCCTGGGGATTTAGGAGTGATTGATTATATGTTTTGGACTTTGATGGCAACATTTGTCAAGCATGGATGGAAGTTACCTAATAGAACTTGTACTTGACATTTTCCTATAATTAATTTTGTTTTCAATAGACCACTTACTGCTTTATGGTATGATATATGGACAAGTCTAGAAGCTTATCACATTCCAGAAGCTTCAACACTACTTCCAAACACATCACATCACAATAGTTTTATCTTCCCAATTAAAGATGTATTCCATAATTGAGAGACCACCAGAAAGATAAGGGTTGCAAAGTGAGCCGTTGAGCTCGTCTCATACGAGCTCACCTTACTCGGACCCTATCAAGTCTCAACAACTTGTCGACTTCATCGCTAAATGGATAGAAGTCTTGGAAACTGCATCAATGGACGGACGAGATCGAGTATTAGACTTTGCAAGAGATCTAAGAGACCAGATGCAGTCCGAGTACTTGAAATAAGTAAATAATCGAAAAAATAGGGAAAATGACGAAAATGCTGGTCGATCAGGCAAACGACAATGGTGTGATTGATCAATCGATGTCCATGCCCATCCCCTGATCCCGTTGTCCAAATTGGATGTCCAAGTAGACCACGTTTTATTTTTCTTTCGTACGGGCTTTAGACCATGCCACTCTGGTAGTAGTGGGCATGCACAGGAGAGCCATTAACCAAATCGATCCATCCATCATTAGACATCTTTGCAGGCCTATAGATCACTAATACTTCCAATATCCTATCATGTTTGTATCCGATTTGTTTCGACATGGTAATATGTCATGATTCGTTCTGATACACGTATGAGGAGTATCTGATTAATTCAATTTAAAAATTAATAATTTAATTTATGGTATGTATCTAATACATGTTGATGCTTTCGTCGAGCACATCTTTCGATAGTAATATCTTATTTTAAAGTCTTGTTGAAAATAAAGCTCATAAATACAAATAGACCACATGCTCATACATGAGCTTGTGCATTGTCCATTAAATTAAATTATGTAATACACTAATATCGTAAATTCATAATGTTCGAGCCTTTCAAATTTGAACTACATATTATATATGTTATGCTATATTTTTTTGTCTTATTGTCTTGCATATTTAATTATTTTTATTTAAAGAAAAACAAAAGATATTAAAATATTTATATATACTAAATGTATCGGCATATGTCGTTTTTTTGAATTCAACGTATTGCCGTACCAGTAGGCAGTATCACGTGTATCACGTATACGTAGTTGCAGCCAGGCGGGTAAATCCATAAAAGCCTTTCACCGCAGGCGCGCACCGCCCCACAACGACCATCATATCCACCACAACACAAGCACGAATGCGCGATAGTGGAGGTTCGTGGCTGCGGCTCCTGCAAATTTATACAGATTTTAATGTGCGTCTCATCTCTGTTATTAGTTGACAGGAGCAATGATGCATTTTGCAGGCTCGGTACATAATCCCGTACCCGATTATTCCTGTCACGCTTTCAAAATTAAGATTTACCGAGAAATTTTTTTATCGCCATTGCCTATATTAGATAACATGGCTTTATAATCATGTATTAGTGAATAGGACTGGATAACTAGCCAGCTTAACTTGTTATAGCTCGTTATGTTAACGAGCTAGCTCGGCTCGGCTCGCTCGTTAACATAACGAGCAGAAAACCCAACTCGACTTGGCTCGATTCAGCTCGCTTAGCTCGCGAGCCAGATTTTTAAAATATGATCAAATAATAAACATTTAAATAATCATATATCAAACATCAAAATATGAAATGAATATAGTATGTAAAGTTCTAAAATTCAAATATCCATAGTTTTATTATTATTTCTATAATTTCATCAATCTATCACCTATATTATTTGTTCCATACCTCCGTACGATAATTCTATAGACTATAATAATAAAATTATAATAGCAAGTTATCAAGTAATAACTAGGCACTATCAAATAAATTATAAAATAATGAGTCTCATACTCTCATATAGTGTTTTGTAGTTATTTTAGTAGATTGGATAAACTACTTGGGCTAAGCTCGAGCAGCTCGCGAGCCAGCTTAAACTCGCTCATTATACTAACGAGCTAAAACATGTGCTCAGCTCGTTAGAAAAATAGAACAAGGCGAGCCGAGCCGAGTCGAGCCGAGCTAGTCACGAGTTGAGCGAGTTAACGAGCTACGAGTTTTTTGTTCAGCCCTATTAGTGATTATTATGAATTATTATTGGAATTCCATTATTATTTAATGTCACCGTTGCTCCAATTAACTAGTAAGTTCGTGGGTCTGATTGATCCACTTGCATCCTTATCATGAATGTATCTTTCCGATTCTGAGATCTGCCGAGTGCGTTCGAGTGGCTGTTTTTCTCGCTGTTTGAGCGCCACCGCGATCGATCGATCGGCCACGGTGCTTAACTAACCTAACCTAGGTAAGGTAGCTGACCTGACCAGTGACCACCATGTATGTATGACCTGAGCTAGCTACACTTATAGGCCTAAGAGCATCTACAATGTATAAAAAACAGTCTATAAATATTAAAATAATTTAAAATAATTCTATCAGTTAACTTAACTGAACCATTATAAAGGTCTTTATAGTGTCTTTAAAATGTAATCATAAACCTATATACTACATATAAAAAATAAAATAACATTTATCACATCTTTTTTTTCTTCTCTTATTTTTAATGTCTTTTTTCTACAAACATCGTACGATAGAAAATAACTATCAATCAATATACATATAAACCGATTTTATCAAATACATTGTGTTGATCGATCTACGTACGAGACTGCTCGGCCATTTACGGCGACCTTGACTAAGCCAAGAATATATCCCCGTTGGCTTACGTCAAATACATTGCTATGGCCTCGTTTAAAATAGAGTAATTTTACTAGAATTAAATTAATTTATATAAAAATTCTGTAAGATTTATGCGTAGAATATTTGCATGCATCGTTCTAACGTTCTGGACACGGTGAGATGGACCTTGTTTAGTGCACCTTTGCAAAGAATAAGTTGTGACGAATTTTGATGTGGAGTGCAGAAATGTGCTTGATGTTTTGGCGTGGAACAGACCTTAACTTTCTTTTCTGCTCATCTTTAAACAAAGTAATAGCAGCTGCTCTGTTATTCTCCAAAAAAAAAGGAGCACCGCTTGCAGCATGTTATGAATTAAGCTGAAACGAGCCGAACGAGCAGTAAGCTTCCTAAACTCGGCACAAGGCAAAAAGAGCAAAAATGGCTGCCCTCCAATCAGTACATTAAAGGCAGGAGTTTAAGCCAAGCCCAGTATTTATGAATCAAAGCCTTTCAAGTTTCAATAAGCCCAGGTCAAGTCGAGCTGAAGTCAAAACATAGCAAGTCAACTCACAAGCTTCAAGCTTTTTCCCCAGCCTAATTAACCTCCCGCATCTTAGTAAGGGATATTTGGATACGTGGAATTGGCAATTATCCATTAGTAAGCATCAACAAAAAAACGGCATTTCTCACAGTACATCCCAACACAATAATGCAAGAAAACCCAAATGAGGAGCGACGTTAATCCATAGCGCCATAGCGGCTTTAAGAAAATTCATAAATTACGGATCTCATGCCTGCGTTATTCAGTAAACGCAATGAACTGCATCAACCAGAATTTCTTGTTTTTGGTAGTTGCTTAACAGATTGGCGAAGATGCTACTTCTGATCAGCGTTTCTTGTTTTACAGTTCATTACCAGGCTAACATCATGGGGAAGACGGTGACTGCATCAAGCATAGTTGGTCCAGCCTTGCTCTCGGAAAAAGCACTACGGCACCAGCCTCTGTGGGTCACGAGGGAAAAGTGACGTCTTTCTAATGTTGTTTAGGGCACAGAACAGCATCACCACCCTCTCCAAGCCGACCCCAAAACCACCATGAGGAGGTGCACCATAGCTACAGTGGTGAATAAATATTGAAACGATTACCAAATGATGAAATTCAGGCATTAACAAGTAGTGAAGTTGGAAGAATAATATACAGTAGATCCTGTCATACTGGAGGACTAAGAACATGGGACAAGAAGAAACTTACGTAAATGATTCGATGTATGATGCAATAGTACTCGCATCAATTCCACACTCTATTGCACGTTTGGTCAAGAGCTCAGGTGTATGTATTCTTTGTGCTCCAGAAATGATTTCCTCACCTATCATATAAACAAACTGGTTCAATAACAGACTTGAGACTTCTGCAATATATGAACTAGTACTGATGGATATATAGTAATGACAGCAAATGTAGCGGCCAATAACCAATTTCACTGAAGACAACTTAATGACCAAGTTAAATGCAGTGACAACCCTAGAGGGGTTATGCATATCTTCAAATACTCCATAGAGCTAATCTCCAAAAGCAACCTCCTCGTGTGTGCTGCTGCTGGATCAGGCTGCTCATGGTTGCATCTCTACCTTATAGGACAAAGCACAAGTCGCCTTTTGGAGAGAAAGAGACAGGACAGAAGGGAATGAGGGAAGAAGATAAAGAAAGAGGATGGAGGTATTGATCTCAAGGGCAATATTGCCAAATAAGGGAACTAAATACTCGAATGGTGGGAAATAAAGAAACACAATTTTCTAGTTGGAAAATAAGAGATTGGGCTAATAATCAGTGGACAAGTGCTATGGACATGGTACTGTAGTGTGTGATACTGTTAGTAAAGAGTTTACCTTCCACAATAATAATGTGTTCCTAAAATGTGCTAGGTTATTAGGATAGAGATATAATTATTTTAGTATTATATCTATTAGTTAGGAAGGTATTAGTTTTACTTAGAAACTAGAGATAAAGATTAGATTAGTTTATAGTAGGGACTAGTTCGTTGTATGTCAAGTTAGTCCTCCATGTATAAATGGATCTCATGTACTCTATTATAAAGCAATCAATGAATCTCTAAAGTTAGTCATAAGCCCCAGAGCCTCTATTAGCTTGATAGGAAGAACTCAGAGCCTTTGTTAGCTTGATAGGAAGAAGCACTGCCAAAGCTATTAGAGGGTGAGTGCCCTATCCCCCCCACCCCCATAACACTAAAGAATTTTTGCAAGAGAACATTTCACACCCATAAAAGGGGGAAAATGAAAGCTGAATGCTCTTGTGTAAAATGTAAATGTGTAAAAATAATCAAGGTAGCTAAATAGCATAAGATAAATGTGCCCTTGCCACAGAAAGTCAATCATGTGTTTATGCCCTGTTCAGAAACAGGATATTTGCAAGATTTTCACAGGAAACAATTCAGTTTCCTCATGAAACAAGATAAAATCTCATGTTGCAGGTGACTCAACTCTACAATACTAACTGCTACAGAAAAGAACTTGACCTAGAATATATACTTTAGAAACTACCATGTCGCGTGAAGTAATACTCAACAATTTTGATGCTTACCTCGAATAAAGACATCAAAAGAGTTGCTGTAAGCTGGGTTATCATAACAAGGCATGGTGTAGAAGGGGCGCACAGCCAATGGATACCGATATAGGATGAAAAATTCTGTTCCATACCTACAAAATACACAACAAATTATCAAACCTTTTATCAAGATAAAAAAGGTGAACATATGGTGAATCTACGTACTTCTCCTTAACAAGCCGACCAAGTTTTTTCTCAGCTTCAGTGTTGAGGTCACTCATAGGTTCGATTTCTGTTCCAGCTTCCTGCCGAACAAATAAGCCATTGATGTCATTTGCAATGCATAGAATTCAGTGGATTTTTTAGCTAAGTAAAACACAGATACAAGTGGTTGTTCACAGAACTCATAATTGTTAGCTTTGGGAAAAGTCGTCTTGGTTACCATAGTTTCATCCTAATCTAAACATACAAGGTTTTGAGTGGTTAAGCTACAAAATAGTTTAACCAAATCTTGTTTAGCTAGCAAAGAAGATCCAAATAACCCAGTATAATCTACCTCGTCATATAAGCTTATGTAAATAATCATGCATTTGGTGTACCGTTTGACTTTCTATACTTGAAAGCTGTCAAAAACACATGTTTTGGATATGGATTTTAAAAACAGGATTTCATTATATCAGATATGTTTCCTAACTGAACTAGTTTGGTTTAAAGAGATAATTATATTTATTCAAATATAGAACTACTATATAGCACTTAGTGCGTTGTATAATGCTATATGGCACGTGGGCAATTTTTTACTTGTAGTGTATACTAGGGTAAAGTTCTTACCGCTGTGTGTTTTGGTATTGGATATACCCACGAGTAAAATTTTTACTCATGGGCCAAGCAATATAATATACAGAACGTACAACACTTTATAGCGCAACCGTATTCAAATAATCAAATATTCAGCAAGAATTTTTACATTTACTACCTCAAAGCTGTCAACACATGTTTCAATACGAGTTGTAGGTTTTAACAAACAGGATGTTGAGTTTTCGACTGAACTTGTTTGGTCTAAAGAAATATCACAGAAAATAAAAACAACTTTCCTCTAAACATAATTTTTTCCATAAACATGTTAATTTCTGATCTTGGCATGATAGTACCTAACCAACAAGATAAAATCTAATTTCTCAAAATTCCCGTTAAAAATGTTTAGCGAGAAAATAGTTTAGAAAAACCATCATTCAAACTGTGTGAAAACTTCATGAATTGGTTTTAATTAGAAACCAGACATAGAGTCTTTGGTAACCACCACACACTTTTCTTTTTTGACCACAACCATTACACAGGTCACTTCATACTTGGCTTTTTTTCAAAATGTTTAGCAAATCTATTAATTAAGTTTTTGGTCAAACAAGGAGCAACTTGATGGTACATGTCAAGGCTGCCATTTCAGGAATTCAGGCTAAGACAGCTGTTACACATTTAATCAAACAGAAACAATTCATAGGGGCCTTTTCAGCAATAATCAAGCAATAGATAACAGTTTGTACATCGCATTGTTTAACAAATTATTGATGCCAGCATGTGATAGGTCACTATACTGATTTTGCACGATAGTATTTGGGATTCTCAATAACCTCTATATCATGAAAACCATACTAAGTACTGACTAGTGACTAGCGTTAACGGTAGAACATAAAATAAACCCAACAAGAAACCTAATAATAGTTCATTCAATAAACCATGATGTGCACTAGAGAGATAACTGATAAAAGTTCATAATTTCACTCATAACCATACTGAATTAAAGAAAACATAGAGATGGTGACTGAAATAAGTTTTTACCTTCAGCATTTGAATTCCTTCTTCATATGTGAGCTTCAAAGTCTTCTCCAGGTACTGCATGGGTTAGTACAATTTGAATCAGTAATTACAGCATCCAGATAAACTAATAAAGTAACAAGGAGTCAAGGATCATAAAAAAGTTCAGTTTTCTTTACCTTCAGATGTTCAAATGGATATTGCCTATTTATTGTCTCAAGTTCCTTCTTGCAATTTTCATTCAAGTGTTTAAATATTGCTACGAACAGGCCATCTATAATGTCACAAACCTGTGTTATAAAACCATTAGTACTTAGTCAGCATCACTTCAACAAATGATACATCATACAAGGCATCTTTCATTCAATCTTCCTTACCTCAAAGTAGTGTTCCTTAATCTCCATCTCTGCATCGAGACCAACAAACTCACAAAGATGCCTGTGAGTGTTTGAATTCTCCGCTCTAAAAACAGGGCCAACCTCAAATACACGTCCAAACCCACCACAAATACTCATCTGCTTGTATAACTGTGGAGATTGTGCTAAACAAGCAGGCTGCCCATTGTACTGCAGCTTGAACACTGCCGCACCACCTTCACTTGATCCAGAAATAAGCTTTGGACTGTGAATTCCAACAAAATTCATTGACAACAAAAAATCCCTGAATTTCTGCAAAATATGAGCCAAAGATTTACATACTTTAATAAACATAACACTTTCATGCTGTAGAAAGAACATAACGAAATCAATTCTTGGAGCCTGCACAGACTATCCTACAAATAGATGATTTTACTGGAATAGTGTGAATAGTGTGATTCCAAGCTGACAGCATGAAGGTTGACCTGACTAGGATTTAATTCAATGATTGTAAGCTGCTAGCTAAACTACAGGCCATACAGCATTGTTGGCATAACACAATCCACTGCAAAAATAGTAAGTCATTACAGCTAAGCCAAATACTCACGTTCTCAACTTGACATTGAATTCGGAATATTGCTTGATTCGCAGGTGTCCGCAGATCAATAGCTCTATAGTTCAATCGAGTATCTTGGCCAACACGAACAAGCTTCTCTCCAGCCTGAAATAACAGGAAGAATCAAATTCTTAAATCTCAATAATATTATATGAATTATAAGGAGAAAACTGGAGGACAAATTTGTGTGCTTCCAACAAAGAGAAAGCAAGGTTGATTGGAAAAGGACATACTTGTTCAGCTCTTTCAAATTCAGCCTCGCTACGGGCAGCATCCTCAAGGTTAATTGGAAGGGTGGGGATTGCCCTATTGATGCAATAGAGCTTCCTAACCTGAATCTCTACCTGGCAATCAAAACAAACACATAAATAGTTTATTACGAAGTAAATGAATAGCTCAAACAAACCATAATTGTAATATCCGCATGCTTTTGCAGTATAAATTAGGAGACATGAGTACTAATTAGGGCAATAAAGTCACACCAGCTAGAGAGTAAAAAGACTACAAAACCACAATCTAACATGACTATTCACCATAGAAGTATCAAATTCAGATGGCTAGCCGAAGACTATACAAATGTGCTTCAATGGATTACTGCTTGATGAGTCCTGCAATTGTCTAAGAAATGGTAATCATGTTGACCGAGATGGCAGACCTGCTGTGTGGTGGCCTTGAGGGGCTCCTTGGGGAGGGACACGACGCCCTCAACATCAACAATTGATTCCTTGCTGAGGGAAGTGGCAAAGCGCACCATCTGCGTGCTGACGCCGGCATCGGCGCTCGCGACGAGCACGCACTGCACGGTGCTCATGCTCTGGCGCAGCACGACGAAGGCCATCTTCTTGCTGACCGGTCGGATCGCCTGCGCGGCGCCGCGGATGAGCACGGGGCGGCCCGCAGCGGACTCGTCGAGGTCGCCGATCCCAGTCCACGAGCGGCCGGAGATGGCCTTGGACTGGATCTCCTCGACGGGGACGTCGCCGTAGTTGGACGCGTAGGGATCCTCGTCGTCGCCCTGCGGCGGCGGCTGCTG
>KE372003.1:180467-197206 GCA_000418225.1 Zizania latifolia
AAGAGTTCCTTTGCATTTTCTAAAATCTAGAATCTCTTCTCTATTTTGTCAAATCCACTACCCCTCTGTGAAAGGGACGACATGGCGTCACGTAATCATAACCCTGAGCTCGCCACCTTTGGACACAACCCAAGCCTCGGAAGAAGGCTTGGAGTGATCGAACAGTCAGCGCTAGCCCGAGTGCTACCGAGTCGTAAGGTCCTCAGGCAACCCTATCACTCTTAAGTGAGTGGTTGGAGTTGCCTAGGACTCAGTGATAGGCTGTTAATACCTAGGGTAGCCAGTTCTCCTTTTGGTTGTCCCTAAGATGGATCCCCCCAGCTTAGTGACCTTAGGGCAGAATCACCAAGCTTGATCTCCCCATGCTCCAGCGAACCCTTCGGAGCTCAGAAACCAATCACCTATAGTACGTTGAATACGCTATGGCTGAGCCCACCTTGCCTCACTTGCACGTGCATGTCCACTTATGGTGACGTGATGGATATCTAACCCCACAGTCAAAGTGCTAGCGTGGGCGACAAGACAACTCACAACAACTCTCCAATAAAGGCAGGCATACCCTGTCGGCGGCATATCCTACAGAAAGGAATCCCCTGACACCATGCCACCTGTCAAATCGTGTCACTCACTAATGTCTCCCCTACCCCTCGTGTTTATATAAGAGGACCGTGACCATGAGAAGAGGGGCCAGAACAAGCCAGAAGAGAAAAACCAATAGAAGGATAGCTTACTTCACAAAGAGTTGACGTCTGATCTAGACTTAGTTGAGAGACTAAGCTAGATCTTGTAAACCTCTTGTGAGGCATTTTCATCTCCTAGGGAGTCCACACACAGTAGTAGGGTGTTACGTCTTACGACGGCCCAAACATGTCTAAACTTTCCCTGTGTCCATCTTCTCACCAGAACGAGCGATCACAACTCATTGCCCCCCGACCGAACTCACCTGGATTCCAGCTAACAGTGTTTCACACCAACGCCCTCTCCCCCTTTTAACTCATTTATGATTCTAGAAATCAACTCTGAACTCCAAGATCAAGTATTGGACACCCTGAGTACTTCACAGAACTTGATGGTTGTGGCACATGTGATATAGAAAGAATTCGATGCATTTTGGAAGACAACACATATTGAAAGCATGTATTGTGTGGAAAACACCAACCTGATGACCACTGAATGATTTAACTGGGCGTTGATCCCCAATCTTACAAACATAGATCATGTTATCAGTTGAGCATGTTGCAAAAGAGTTATTGTTTCTCCAATCAACATCTAGTGTTGGAGCTACATGAAAAATAGAGCCAAGTTAGTTTTATTGCTGAACAGAAATGCATCTAGTTCAATACAGATAAATGTCATGTAAAAATTAGCACCATTATGGCATGCAAATTATACCTGAATGAAATTCAAATTGCTGCTTACACTCCCATGTTTTTGTATCCCACACAATAGCAGTTTTATCAACGCTTCCACTTAGGAGGAAATCTCCTTTCTTATTCCATTTCAAGGAAAATATAGGTCCCTTGTGTTTGAATAAAGTCTGCTTCAATTCTCCTGATAAATTCAATTAAAAGAATGGGACAAAAGTGCAGGGTGAACATGAAGTATTTCATTTGTCTGACCTAAGCAATTTCTAAAAATGTAATAGGAGTAACAAGGAATTTATCACCAGGCTTCTTCTTGAGAAACTTTTAAATGCAATAAATAGTTCTGTGAAAGCAGTACTTCCCCAATTTGCAAGTTCCAATACAGTTATTACTTATCATGAAAAACTACAGACAAATATACAAAGCCAACATAACATGCATACCAAAATAACCATTTCCTTACCATCCCTACTCCATATTCTTGCCTGCCCATCATAGGAGCCAGTAGCCAGTAGTGTTCCTTCCCCCTGGAAGAGATGATACGCAAAACAAATACTAAGATGAACATGTCAAAGTGGAGGAACCTAGATGCAAAAATTAGTGTTTTGCATAATGAACAGATAAACAAGTGAGCTACTGGTACAAATGACTGTCAATAGCAATCCTATTGTAAAACTCACGTTCCAGTCAAGTGTGGTGACATCCTTGCTCTTCTCATTAGTGCGACCCTTAAAATGTTTCAAAACATGAACACCTGGAGGAGATGACTGTGTGATGGAACCACATGGACCATCTGGAATTGTCCAGATTCTAGCTGTTGAGTCTCCTGACCTAGTAATGTGAATCAATAAAGATGATAAATACAGATTGAAAACAGTCTTGGTATTAAGAGGGTATAAAGATGACTGTACAAAAGGAAATAAACATGAGCATGAAAGTTTTGATAGGCTGATATGAGAATAAAGGGAGAAAACTCCTTCATTTTGATCTTGAAAATTCTAGTTCCAACCCTCAGTGAAAATTTCAAAGAATAAGTACTAAAATATGCAGCAAAATACTTGATGATGGTTCACATATATAGGGATTTAAGCAACATGATGTCATGCTATGTTGAATATGCAATGAGGACATAAGGCTACAGGAGCATAAAGAATCAGTACAAGAATACAAGCATCCGCACTCCGCACAGTATAGAATATAAAGGACTCACCCAGAAGCTAGAAGGGAACCAGCTGGACTCCATGCGCAAGCAAAAACCTAAATAAAAACAAATATGAAGGAAACAGTAAAACAAGTAAGAGAACAGCCTTCACTAGTCCATGATAGGGTCACATAGATGTACAGCAGAAGGCATAGCTAACCTCTGAACTATGTCCTTCCAAAACAGTCACATCAGCACTAGAAATTTCATGAGCAGGTGTACATACATCCATTGGCGTGGGACCTGCGGCAACAAGATTTAGTGCACCATGGCATGTAAAGTTAAAGTGAAATACAGAAAACAAAAATATGATGAACTGAGATCTGGTTCTCCACAGAACCAATTCTATAAGAAACTTACTCCTAGAATTACATTAATCTCTCTTCTTTTGTTAGCTAATACTAAATTCTACACCAACAAAATTAAAGCACAATATCCAAAATATATTGGTTGAGGCCATAGTTGAGGCCCGGCGCGGCGAGGCAAGGGCCAGCGCGGCGAGGAAGAGGGGAGAGAGAAGAGGGAAGAGGGGGAAGAGGCGGCGGCTGAGAGGAGTGGGATGGGAGAGAGCTGCTCTGGTTAGGGCTTAGAGAGGAAAAAGAACCTGGTGGGCTTTAAATGGGCTGTTGGACTGGACTTATATAAATGGGCTATTAGACTAAGCTTTAAATGTGCTGTTAGACTGAATTTTAAATGTGCTATTGCAATTTTAACTATATATGTTTTTAGTTTTGTAAGGCAACACCTCATCTTATGCCTTACCGCTTAAAAGGTAAGGCGGTTCTCGTGCGCCTCACCTTACCGTCTTAATAATTATGGTTGAGGCTGCAGATTAGAATTGTGCTTATGTCGTGCATCAATGCACCTTAGAACATAGTTTCAGTGATGTATCGCCATCAGGAATCTGGATACTAATACACGCTTAAAATGTATTAGAATATTGATCAGTTATATTTAATTAGTGGAATACATTCTGAAATTAATATTTAAGAAATAGATTTTTTGGTTATTTGTGTACTTTTCCAGAGTTCTAACACTAATTTTATTTGCTAACAATTATTGCTTAATATACGTTCCCATTACTAGAACATATAACATGTATCGCAAGGATATTATCCACTTACTAGCTAAAAAGCCCATGCTTTGCTGTCACTAAATTTGGGTCTCAAGGATAGGAGAAGGGCAGGAAAAACAAAGGGCTTAAACTGATCAGAGACATCCAATCAACACATACAAATCAAAAGGCCTTCCTAGTTCCTATCATTCATTGAAGTAAAACACTAGTGAAGCTCCTCCATAGCCTGGTGAATTACTAAATATGGTAGAAGCATTCATTGTTAAATATCAGTGGATTAGCTGTTATTGTGTAATGTATTACCCCCCGGCCCCCCCTATATGGCAACTGCGGATGGCTCCACAAATATATATATAATATATGCAAGCATGACACATCGAGTGATAAAAGACCAACTTTTTGGCAAATCAACATATTAATCTGCATGTTTCCTTGACTACAATATTTGTAATAAGAGAAATTGTACAAGAAACTGATGGAAACGATTACATACAGACATCTTCAAATATCATATGATGTGTCCTCTACTGATCCGCAACAAGTGAAAACCTAAAAAATTGTATACCATCGAAATATCATGTGTTTAGTTTCATACCATCGAAATATTTTGGTGCACTTTAATACAACCGAAAAATCTCTGTTTAGTTTTTTACCACTGCCATTACAATTGCTAGATTTACTGTCAAGCCAGGCCAATTTGCCCTGATGGCACAGGTCAAGCAGTGCAAAACCGGAGTGCAGACTCCAGAACGCACATGTATGAAAAGTCGATTGTTTTTCAGCAAAATAGCATCAAACATACATGCCATATTAGTGGGGCGGAAGCATCGAATGCTCAACATTACCAAGAAGTGCCAAGAAAAAAAAAGCAAGTTTAAAGCGGATTTTGCTCCAAGAAACTAAAATATTTCCATCAGATATATAGGAGAATGCAAAAAATGATGGAGAAAGAACGGAATCCAATTTGAATTGCACAAACTGAACAGAATCGAAGCACCGTACAAGGATCACTGGATCAGCACAGGAAATAGCAAGAAAAAGAAAACAGATCAACAGGAGACACACACCCATTAGACCGCAACTGCAGCTAACCTCTTCAATCGGTAGAACAAGATCCAATTTCCAACTCAATCTTCAATTCTTTAGCTCCAAATCTTGGAGAAGATTAAAGCTTGCTTATCCAGGCATGAGACAAAGGAGGGGGAAGCGGATAAATTGCAGCAGCAGCGGTGCATGGTGGCACAGGTTGTGTGCAGTGTGTGGCCGAGAAGGGGAAGGGCAGGGTGTCATGCGACGCTGGGAAGGCAGAGGCAGGGTGTGGCATGGTCCGGAAGGGGAAGGGCAATGTGGTGTGTGGCACAGCATTGGGAAGGAGGAGGCGCAGTGAGGCATGACCGCATGGGATTGGGAAAGGGAAGGGCAGGGCAGGGCAGCACAAGGTGTTTATGGCATGGGGAAGGAGAACGACGTGTGTGTTGCGTGGCAAGGGGGACGCGAGCACAACAGGGACTGTGTATGGTGGTGCGATAAAAAAAGAAAGAAAATATGAAGGAGAAATTTGGGAAAACATGGCACTTCTTTGAGCAAAGAAATAGAAAAAAATGAAAACCTAACGGATCTAGACGGCAGTGGTAAAAAAATAAATGGAATGTTTTCTCATTGATGTTGAAGTGTACCCAATGAATTCAAGAATATCAAACTAAACATGTGATAGTTCAATGGTGTATAACCATTTTTTCCTTAAATAAGTGGGTTAGTTGTTATGGAGAACTGTGTTAGTGAGTTAGTCCCATATCTATCGCAACTGTGGAGCGCTCCAAAAATATACATTGAGTGAAAGAGGAAATGTACAGGAAACCGATTGACATGATTACATAAGGACAATTTCACATATTATATGATGTGTGCTTCCACAACAGGTAAAAAATTGATATTGTAAAATAAATAGTAATTAACACATTTATCACAAAGAAAAGGCCTGCACATATCAAAACAATATCTTGAACATTCTCGATTCAACCAATAAGGCTGAAAAGATCTAAGAATCTATAGTCAATTAAGCTTACTCACAAATTCACAGTGTGCTGTAATATGTAAAATGGAGTCACAAGGGGAACACAGCAAACAGATAAATTAATTACCTCCACCAGCAAGGGAATCTTCTTCATGCTTAACCTTATCAATACGCTCTGTTTGCTGCTTTTCTTTCTCTTTCTCTTGCTCCCTGTTTCTTTCAGCTCTGTCTTTTTCCCTCTCTAGCTCTTTTTCTTTGTCATGACACTCCCTCTCTCGCTCACCTCCAGGACGTCGTTCCTGATCCTCCTTGCGTTCTTTATCCTTTCCCTTGTCCTTGCCACGGTCACTTTGAATCTTCTCCCTTTTTCTTCTCTTTACAATCTGTTGCAACTCTTCAATGCCTTTTGTGATTATTTCAAGAGGTTCAAGAAAGGCAAAATCCTTCTCAACATCTTCATCGTTCTGCGACAAGAAAAGAGCATGATTCAGCATGCATCAGCAAAAGTAATGGATACTTGAAGGTAAACAAGCTTACTTCATCGGTGTTTGCTTCCAGTTCTATGTACTGCAGGCCTTTCTGCACAATAGTGATAAGAGCACCAGGTGGAACTAAATTTCCATCAATCACACCCTTATGGATCCCTGCTTCATACCCTAATGTGAATGCGGAATGAATGAAACCTGGAAAGGTTGGTTTGAAGAGAAAACATCAGGAATAACAATCATAAGCATACATGATTAAAATATGGAAGGTGCTACATAAAGTAGTTGCAGCTATACGGTGTCTGACACATCATCCAGCACTGACACCGATAAAACACAATGAACACGCAGACAATACATGGCAGCCATGTATCAGGAAATACACAGCCAAAACAAATGATTTTATTGCTTGATATGGTTTCAACACTTCATCAACATTAATGCGAACATATGCAACACTGCCCTGGCCACCTCCACCAAAAGGGATAAAGCCTAGCACAGCCTCTCTCTGCAGGGTCGCTACCCCTCATCCAGAACCACACACCTCTCCAAATACTCTCCCAAGTCACTCTCGATTAAGCCACATTAACATCGCTGGTGGGTTCTTAGCTCCCTTCCCATCAGTTCTCTCTGGATTGTTAATTTCTTCTCTAAGTTAGGTTATATTGAGTAAGATTACATGAGTTTTCACTTGTTCTTCTTAATTCCACTTTTGAGTTTTAGAAAATGCAAAGGAGTGATTCAAATACTCCAAGGGAGGGGCAAAGCACCAACATCAAGGCTTTCATGTTGACAGATTACAAACACATGGAAAAATGGAAAATCATGCACATAAAGAGCCATGCTATCATTTTTGTGAAAATGGCAAATAGGTGTTTGATGTCGAGTTGACATATCTGTGCCCAAGCAATCATACATGTCAAGGGTGGGTTAAAAGTTAAAAAAGAGAATCTGGCATAACATTCTTTTTGACACACAAATGACTGTTAGGCACTTATAGAATAGAACAAAAAAGCATCATAGAAATGAACTCCCTAGAGTTTGGTTCTTACTTTTGAACTATATTGGGAGATTGGATCATATACCCTCCCGTTAGATGGGAAATTGAGGATTTATCCTCCACATCTCACTGACATGTAGGGTCATCTCTAGTCAATGACATATAGGCCAGAAGGGTAAATCCTCAATTTTCATCTAAATGAAGGGTATATGATCAATTTTTCCAACTATTATTTACGATCTACAATTGAGGAAATAGCAAATATGGCAGCAGTGGTCAGTGAATTAGCACTAAACATGGTTATCTCCCGCAAGTTACCACTACAGTTTCTCCCAAAAACAACAAATACATCAACTTTCCCATGCACCAAAGAAACCCTAATATCCAAAAAAATGAAACAGCAAAGGAAAATACTAAAATAAACAATTAAGCATAACCTCAAACCCTTTCAGCAGGTATAAGTTGATATGGACGCGTCAGATCTTAAGAACAATCTTGCCCTAGCAGACCCCATTTCCTAGGTAGCGTACATCTCCACCACAATCGAAGCGGAGAAACTAAATAATCAGCAGATTCAACGCCCTAAATCTTCAATCCGCGCGCAACATGAACAAAATTCTCTCGGTGAAACCAATTAAAACGAGGGCGATGGGGGCGAACCGGACTCCTGGAGATAGCGGAAGACGATGAAGTTGAGCTCCGCCGAGGTGAGTGCCCCCATTGGAGCAAAACACGCACGCCGGCGGCGCGCGCCGGAAGGAGCGGGAGGGCCGCCGCCGCCGCCGCGCCGAGACGAAGGGGAAGGACTCCCGTAGAGGAGAGTGGCGCAGAGTGCGAGGCCGGCGTGGGGCGGTGGGGTGGAAGGGAACTTCTAGGTCATCTCGGGACACTGGACAGACGGTCAGGATCGCATGGAGCAAAGATCCGACGCTGCAGAAGCTCGTAACCCGATGAAAGGTTCAGCAATCGGGACGATGCCGTGAACAGCGGCTTTGAGATTCGGACTTAACAGGTGGGCCTGTGCGCGGCGAACCTAGGCCCAAAGATCCTTTCCAATACAGCCCACTGACTAAGGCTATGTTTGTTTTTTTTAAATTATGTCACTCTATAGAATAACTTATTGACAATTTATAATTAAAATAGAATTAAATTATATCTCAAACAAAAAATTATGGATAGCTTAATTATTAATTATAATCAACAATATAACTAATAATCAAAATCAATCATATAATCCTGATTATTTTAATTTGTTCCAAAAAAAAGGACATATGATCCGTTTAGAACAGCTTAAAATAATCAGTGTTATAACATAGTCTTGATTATTGGATAATTCAGCTGGTTGAGTAATCTGCTAATTGAATAATCTGTACTATTTGGCAAACCTAATTATAGATATTGATTATCCTGATTCAATAATGAAAAGACTTAAATGTCCTTGGGTTCTTTTTAATCCTTTATTTTTCCCTATTTTCATTACAAGTGCTAGCTTTGAATTATAAAAGTGTTTGTATACTTTATTATATTTGTTAGAAATAATGTACTTGATTCATACTGCCAGTTAGTTGCAAACAAGATTGTTTTTTCCATCTATTTATGAGGAAATTAACTGCAAACTTTCATGCCATCTTCTTTAGAGGTAGTCCTAAAAGTATACACCAAAATACTAAGAAAACAAGCATTTGATCATTGTATCACTGAAAAAAACTAGAATGGAGATTCTTCTGTTTATATATTAAGTCTTACAGTGAACATGCTAACAAAATGTCATTTGTCATCACACAAGTTCCTAATTTTACCCATCTTCTGAGAGCAAAGAAGAGCAAAGTGACGATTTTGCCCTGCATAAGATGCTGGCCGGCTGCTTCTGCTAATCATAGTCTGAGAATAATTTTACCATTTGGCTGATAATCTAATTATTTTTTGAGCATAAGTTGTGTATAATCCGTCTCAAAGGGGCTTATATTAATCAGCTTATAAGTGAAGGTTATATAATAAGATGTATTATAATAGTCTAGTTTATAATATGTTATAATTGTTTGACAGACTAGATTATTAATAGTCTAGATTATTATGTTTAGATATAAAAAACTACAATACCCTCAACTATGGTCATATGGAGCTTCACAATAGTCTAATCTAGTGATCTCAACCTAAAGTATCAACTGTACATTACTTTAACATTAAATAACCAAATTTTCATATTTGGACGTGAGTACTGTTACAAAACCGATAGAGATGGTTGCTCTAAAATGGAGATTAAAATAGATACCATGTGCTTGCGGGTGTGTCTACATCATTACATCAACGATGTTTATCACTTCACCAGTAAAGCTGGTGTCAAGGCCTCCAATAGCGTACGATGAGCGATGGAGCAGAATATATGGCCGCTTCCCTCGACGTGCTGACGTGGAATGATCGGCTTGAGCAGAACCTTACCTCACAAGTCAGGGAGAGTCCCTCGACAACGATGGTCTCCACATCAGGGTCGACCACGTCAAGGATAACATGTGTGTTGCCAGGGAAAGCATCATTGTCGAAGCCATCGCCTATACCATGGGTGTTGCCCATCCTCCCCCTTAGTGTTGGCCAAATGGGTCGTGCCGACGTGGGTCGACTTGGGCATGTGTACATTGTTCATGGCCCAGGGCACAATTACAAGCTGGTCATGCCGGCATGACCTATTTTCTCGTGTCATGCCTGGGTTAGGACCTCGACACGTCAGACTAGCATGACATGGTGGTTCGTTTACTGTAGCAGGCCAGCACATTTAAATTATGCCCCTATATCTAGGATCATGATTAAATGCTTTATGTTATCTCCATGCCAACTGCATGTTCTTTGAATAGATTAGGAGGTAAGCCATTAGTTAGCGGATCCACAAGCATAAACTTAGTGCTCATGTAATCAACTTTGATAGTATGATCTTAGACTCTATTTTTCACAACATGAAATTAAGTCAACGTGTTTTGGCAATTTCACTTGACATGTTGTCTTTAACATAGAATATTAAAGCTTTATCACAATATATTGTAAGTAGTCTTGCAATGTTGTCTACCGCTTTTAATTCCAGAATAAAATTCTTAAAGCCATACAATCTATCTTGTTGTATGATAACATACCATAAATTCAGCTTGCATTATTGACCATTTAGTCAATGATTGCTTGGAGTTTTTCTTTGAAACGACTTCTCCTGCCAGGGTGAAAAGGGTGAAAGACGTGGATTTCTTAGTGACTACACATCCTGAAAAGTCAATGTCTAAATAGCCTATGACCTCAAGCTTTTCAAATCTTCTGTATGTGAGCACGTAATGCTTAGTTCCTTACAAATAACGCGATGACGACGAGCGATCGACGTGCTAGTGGCTAGTGGACGCGCGACAGAAGGCCCGTGGGAGGCCAGCGGGCGCGCGACGTCGACGAGCGCACGACGAACAGGAACAAAAACGGCATTCCATCAAACACCTTTCACGCATTGCCTGAGTGGTCAAGCCAAGCCAAATCTTGCCGCATGCCACATCATCATGCTCGCATGACGCGTTTTGCGTCTAAACCAGAGTCCACGTCAGCAAAACCAGAGTTAGCAGGTAAAGGTGGACAATGAGCTATTTTTAGAAAATAAGGGGGTTAAGTAAATAAATATAATTTTAGGAGTTATTCAAACTTCAGCTATATTACAGGATAGTAAAGTGTACTTTTTTTCTATTTAATTCATCTTCTATGACCTCAAGCTACTTAGACAAATGCTCGCTTATTGTGCTTTATTTGTTCTTGTTGCCTTTTGGCTCCTTTTGTTTTTGTTCTCTCTTATATTTTTCTCCTTGCCTCTAGGGACTTTGTAAAGAGTGATTATTTTCTTCTATCTATAATAAAAATAAAAAAACACGTAGCTATTCCGCGTGTTAAAAAAATTCTAAAAAATAGAAAATTCCTACATCGTGTGGTTGATATGTGGGCCGTGGGATTCTAACGGACGGTTGATATGAAGCCGAAGTCACCGTGTGGCTTTGCTCTGCATCTGCGACGTCAGAGGATCCGCGTGACCGCGTCGTCCAGTCGTCCTCCCTTTCGCCGCTGTCCACACAAAAATTGGCCGCCGCCGTCGCCGCCGTCGCCTTTTGTGGCCCTGAGCTCCTCCCGTTCCCACAAGCGCCTCCTTCCTCTGGCGCCGCCGATCGCCCGTCGCAGGCTGGGATTCTCGATCTGAGAGGAGCTAGGAGGCTGGAGGGATTCTTGATTCGAGAAGCAAGATGAGGCTTCTACGGGTAGCCACGTGCAATCTGAACCAGTGGGCGATGGACTTCGACACAAATCTCCGTAACGTCAAGGAGTCCATCGCCCGTGCCAAGGCCGCCGGCGCCGCCGTACGCGTGGGCCCCGAGCTCGAGCTCACGGGGTACGGCTGCGAAGACCACTTCCTTGAGCAGGACACCGCCGCCCACGCGTGAGTAATTCATCATCCTTTCTGAATCGTCATCAGGGCTGCTTAAAGCTTAGGGATTCTTCTCCTGTTGTTATTGGTGGATTGTTGATAGCGGCCTACTGAACTAATCTTTCTCACGATGGGGGAATGCTGTATTTCCACTTCACTTTGTCAGAAAATTAGCTTCTATGAAATATTCACCTTTTGACATAGAAAAAAGATTCAGTAATTTTGTAGGCACATTGTTTCTATATGCCTATATGAATCTTTTATTGATATGTGGTAGTTAACATTATGTGTGTGTGAGTGGTATTTGTGGTATTATGTGCGTGAGTTGTAGTCTTTCTAGGCTTCTGTCCCTTTTAGCTGAATTTACTTTAGTTGAAAACTCAATTCAGTTGGATGCATTGTGTAAGACCCAAAGGAAAATATTCCGGGTACAGGGAACACAACTCTAGACTACAACTACGATACCACAAATATCCCTATAGCACACCATTATACCGCTGCCTTTAATTATATGGACTCTCTTAATAATGAATCAAATTAATGGGTCTTTTCTTAAGTGATGACATCAGTAGCTTGGAAGATATTCCGACTATGTAATGCTTGTTTGAAGGAAAAATCTGGTCTTATGTCATTCAAAATTTACCCATTTAGTTTTATACCACCGAAATCTTGCCATTAGCTTTTGTACCTTCAAAATTGTGCTCCATTCACTTTTATACTACCTGGTACCAGACAACTCAACTCCCTTCTGTGGCACTGCCTTTGCCGAACACTTCAGGCTGTGGCTGCTGCTCCGCTGGGCTTAGCTGCCTACAGTGTTCCAGTCTGCGTTCCTGCACGATTGCTGTCTTTCTTGCGAAGTTTCCAGGACAGATTAGACAATGAGGATACCGGTGCCCAATAGTCTAGTGTGGATCTTGCACTCTGGCACCCCAGGTTGCATGCCACGAAGCTACAGCCGACAAGCAGGAAGCGATGCTGTCACAGTGCTCTGCTTGATGTCGATGTATTCCTCAAGACATATATACTGTGTATGTGTATTGTATTATACAACAAGAGGACAAGTATATAACAATTCAAATGAACAAGAACACTATGAAAAACAAAGGCAGCACCAGCACATCTGGGTAACGATTTCCCAGAACAGATGCATGCCCATGCATATTGCAAAGATGAGAGGCAGTGATACAGCAGGAGCCATATCCCTTTTGTCTAGAAGCAGTACACAACTAAATGGATAAATTAGACAGAAACTGTACACAACTAAACAAAGTACAATTCGGTTATATTAAAGTTGACGGTAACGTCGGTAAGATTTTGATGATAAAAAACTAAAAGGGTGAACTTTCTGTGGTATGAAACCAAATTTTCCTTTGAAGGACATGTTGTTCTGCTGGCAGGGTTTCAGTTTGCATAACTCTTTGTAGCAATATTTTGTACCAGTAACTCTTAATTATTGTCCTGTATTAATCTGAAGGTGGGAGTGCTTGAAGGACATTTTGTCATGTGGCCATACAGACGGCATCTTGTGCAGCATAGGAATGCCTGTTATTTTCAAGAGTGTGCGGTACAATTGCCAGGTTTTCTGCTTAAACAGCAAGATAGTCCTGATTCGACCAAAGATGTCCCTTGCAAATGATGGAAACTATCGGGAATTTCGATGGTTTTCTGCTTGGACATTTAAAGATGAACTTGTTGACTTTCAACTCCCTGATGATGTCTCAGAGATTACATCCCAGGATACAGTGCCTTTTGGTTTTGGTTATATTCAATTTCTTGATGTGTAAGTACTACTGCTTGAATCAGTTTTTTTATTTTTAAATGTGATTTCAGCTTGATTGACTGGTTAGCATACCGGCCTACCAATTATTGTTTCGTAGGGTCAATGTGCCTGTACATATTACAACCATTAAGGAATTGCATTTTTGGCATTTCCTAAATTTAGTTGTGTTCATGGTACTAATGTATAGCATCTGTCTGCTAGAAGTATTCGTGATCCTGTCGTGGTAGCCTAGGGGATGTCACATGTACCCTCCATGTACTTTTGGGCTTGTGCAGTAACAATTGAGTTTTCTTCCACTTAGGTTAACATGATATCAGAACACAGTTAAACTATGATGCTCTTGATAGCATATTCTCAAATGGTCTGCTAACATGGTTTAGTATGTATGCTCTAACCAATGAATGAATGAATTCATATATTATATGTGAACCTATTCGTCTCTTGGTGGTGCCCAACTGTTATATTATTTGGTTATCATGTGATTCCGCTAAAGCTTTTTTTTTATTTTAATTGGTGGGTTTTTAGATCGCTGGCTGCTGAAACCTGTGAAGAGCTCTTTACGGCAAATGCACCTCGCATTGACCTAGCGTTGAATGGCGTTGAGGTTTTTGTTAATGCAAGTGGAAGCCATCATCAGTTAAGGAAGCTTAATCTTCGGATTGATTCAATGAGAAATGCAACCCTTTTATGTGGTGGTGTTTACATGTATGCTAATCACCAGGGATGTGATGGTGGACGCCTTTATTATGGTATATCCAAATGCTGTTCTTTTGCGCTGTAAAATTTGTTTTAGGATTATCTGATCGGTGATATGCAATATGCATATCTTTTTTCTTGTTTAGACTTAATACGGCATAATGCATATGGTCTTGTTACTAGTTCCAGTTCGACATTCAGGTCTCTTTGTTATGGATTGGGTTAGGATAAGAGTTTTCAGATCAGGGGATAGGGCACTCGTCTCCTACAAGCTGGAGAGGCTCTAAGTCTTATTGGACTAACTTTAGTACTTCATTGCTTGGTTGATAATTGAGGTACATGTGGTCCCTTTAGATATTTGAAGGACTGACTTGACACCCAAGAAACTATTCTCTAATATTATGAAAACTTACCTGATCTCAATTTCTGTTAATTTCCTAACAAATCTCTTCTTGTTTCCAACTAGATGATCTCCTGTCTAGGTGATTTTTCTAACCCAAACCACTGCTTGGCTGGCAAATCTGCCGCATGGGCTGGCCAACATCCATAACACTTGTTATTCCTTCTTGTGCCAAGAAATGGCCCTTGTCATCTGTTGTAAGCTCATGAAATCCTTTATTTTGCATCAAGACTGTTGACCTGAATGCCTTCTTTCTCCACTCATTTGTTGGAGGCAGCTAGCGCATGACAACTACCACTGTGGAGTAGTAGATGCTAATCTACTTGTCAGTCCACATTTGAACCCCAGAGGAGCAGCACTAAATGGTGACTGTAATAGCATTTCTAAGGACTGAACTTTTGTTGTATTTGTTGGAATTGAAAATTTTAAAGTTCTACTTTGAATTATTTCTAAAATTGTCTACACAAGATACCGCGCTTCTGTATAACATTTTTTGTTGTAAGGATTCTGAATGCCATCTATGTTTCGAACCTTTGTTGAGCCAACAATAATTTTTTAATTAATGTTTTCATTGTCTTCATCTGAGAGGTTTACAAATTGTTTCATTTGTTCTAAGTTATTTTGGATGTTCCTGCTAGATGGCTGCTGCTGCATTGTAGTCAATGGAGACGTGGTTGCCCAAGGATCTCAATTCTCACTAAAAGACGTTGAAGTATTGGATGCTCTGGTAGATCTTGATGCGGTAAGTTCTATCATATTATTGCTGTTAATGTTTCCTGTTCTTTTTATGGATTTTAAAACATACAAAATGGAGGGTTCTCTAGTTTAATCCTTGTAACTTATGAACATATGAAGACATGACCACCCCCTCTTTCATAACCAGCTACTTTTTCATTGAGCTATGCTCACACAAACAAACAATATCTTCTAACTTCTGTTTTGTGTTTCCTTTTCTTTCCTTAGTGTGGATAGAACACTGCTTAACTATTTCTCCCTCTGTTGATTTTTGTAAGGTGTATTTTTATTTTAAAAAGTAAACTATTAAATTACTGGTTCTTGTGGATGGATGGATGCTGATTCAGCTTTGATGTAAGTTTATGGAGATAAGCTATTTATGTGCCCGAACCTTGATTAATGGCTCTTGTTAGGTTTTAACTCTAGCCTACCCCAACTTGTTTGGGATTGAAAGGCTTTGTTGTTGTTGTTTCTTGCATAACTTGATTTTTTTTTTTTTTTTTGCAATCAGGTGTCGAGTTATCGAGCATCTGTTTCTAGTTTTAGAGAGCAAGCAAGTCACCGAAGAAACATACCTTTTGTTAAGGTACCATATAAGCTTTGCAAGCCATTTCAGAGTGGAATGATTCCAACTGGTCCAGTTGAGGTTAGTTCCTGTTTACAGATCTAGTTCGATTGTATCTTGACATAATGTATGAAATAGATGGGATTTAAATTCTCCTCAAGCATTCAAGTATTGAGACTTGATGATATTAGATAACTATTTAGGTCTTTAGGATGCTATTTGAAAACTAATTTCATGTTGGCTTGGCTAACTCATTTTCATGAATTATCATGGAACCTATATACTATCTAGTATATTGTTATTAATTAAGTTTTTTTATGTCACAACAGTGACCCGGCAAGCCTTTCTATGTGTTACAGTATATGGTATGTCAGAGTATATGGTAGTTATTAGCATATTAGGTAGGATCATATTTGTATCAGTACGTATCTGTACATCTCCTTCATAATCTCTCTACGCATGTACTATGTATATATCGACCTTGAGGCTCAATACAACACATCCAATATTCACATTATTCTCCTCTTTCTACAATTCAATATGGTATTAGAGTGAGCGACTTAGAGTTCCCCGCACACGCTTCTGCCGCCGCTCGCCCCCGGGAATGGATCTTGATTCTTTTTGGGGTGGCCACTCGTCGTCCTTCGTGTTTAGTGTCGTCAAGCAAGCAGTAGCAGCCAATTGTCTAGGGCTGTTCACCCTAACACCTTAATAGATTGGCTAGGGTTGTTCACCCTGATGCTAGGACAGATAGGAGGAAGATTATGATAGAATAGCAACTTGTATTCAATAGAGGCCATATGGCTGAATATATACACATGTACAATATGCACAAAGCCCCTTATACTCTGGGGATATTATACAAAACACTACAGCAATATATATCTCTAACACCCCCCCTCAAACTTATGGGGGATCAACCACACTGAGTTTGGAGAGATAGAATCTGTGTTGAGCTGTACTCTGTGCCTTCGTGAAGAAATCAGCCA
>KE372003.1:242828-256488 GCA_000418225.1 Zizania latifolia
ATAAGGTTCTTCGATGTGCAAGAACAACCTTGTGGGAAATTACTGGGATAGTGATCAGGCTTATGGGGCGGTAATCTGAAATGAGGTGGGGGTTATCTTTCTGGGCAGGAGCACCATCATGGCATTATTAAGATGACCAAGGTTCTGAGAATTGCAGACATAAAGGGCGTTAAGGGTCGCTAGCAAGTCATTTTTTATCACCGCCCAGCAAAGCTTGTAGAACAAGCCTATAAAACCATCCGGACTGGGAGCTTTCTCCGAAGGCATTCCAAGAATTGTCTTATGTACTTTCTCTTCAGAGAAAGGAGCCTCCAAAAAGGAGAGATCATGAGTCGGAATCCTAAGCTCTGTAAGGTTCAGACAGATTTCGGTCAGAGAGGTTGTGCCCATCATTGACAAATAATAATCATGGACCATGGAAAGCTTGCCATCTTCGGACGTTTCTGTAGTATCGGCATTGTGCAAGGAGAGGATATTCTTCTTACGCCGTCTGGCATTGATCTTCATGTGGAAGAACTTTGAATTAGTGTCATCATGCCGCAAGTGTAGCAGCCGTGAGCGTTGACGAAGCCGCATACGCTCGAGGGAGGCCAAGGCCAGACAACGACCTCGAAGGCAACGAGTATCCTGAGCACAGTCGAGACGTAGAGTCAGCTCTTGAGCAATTTGGAATTGTAAGCGTAGCTGGCTGATCTGGTTGGCCCCCATTTCTGCAGGCATTTCGCAAGCCGCCTCATCTTGCAGTGGAGGCGAAAGATTGGCTCCGACGAGTTGACTGGTGTGGTGTCTCCCAGGAATGCTGCACTAGCTCAGAGAAGCCCGGAAGCTTGGACCAGAAAACCTTGAATCTAAAACGTCTAGTCCGATGCTGAGGCGAGTCACAAGTGAGGACAAGGGGGCAGTGGTCCGAGCCAGCGGAGCTGAGATAGAGATGGCAATAGGTACCTGATACCCGTTTACCCGTGAGAAATTACTCTATTAGGGTACAGGTATGAGGAGAAATTAGTAATCACAGGTATATAAATGAGAAAAAAATTATACCCGATGGGTAAACGGGTATGGGTATTTTCTCGTACCCATATCCGTTTACCCGTATACCCGAATATATTAGTAAGCCAAATTGAAAAAGACCCATTAGTAAACTCAGCCCAATAGCAAACCCTAATATCTCCTCAATCTATCCCCTACTCTCTCTCAATCCCCATTCCTCCATGCCGAGCAGTCGAGCGGATGCACCGCCAGGCTCCCTCCTGCTCTCGTCGTCTCTTTGCAGCCGCCTCCTGCACCCACCGCCGGCCGGCCCATCGCACTCTCGCCATCAGCCTCATCCCCATGGCCCCGTCGCCTACCTCCATGCCCCTCATCAGCTCTTAGCCTCTGACGTACGGCCCCATCGTGCTCCCACCAGCCAC
Organism: Zizania latifolia; assembly: GCA_000418225.1. Taxonomy (NCBI): domain Eukaryota; kingdom Viridiplantae; phylum Streptophyta; class Magnoliopsida; order Poales; family Poaceae; genus Zizania; species Zizania latifolia. Next base: position 244,241 of record KE372003.1, read on the forward strand.
CGCCAGCCTCCATGGCTTCATGCGCTCTCGGCTCCCGCCGGCCGCCGATCGCCGCCGTCGACCGCCAAGGCACCAACTCTCCATGTGCTCCCACCGGTCGTTGCCTGCCTTCACGTGCTCCTGCCGGCCATCGCCTGTGGCCTTCCTCCAACCCTCCTACCGCCGGCCCCGACAGACAAAGGTATGTGCTGCTATTTGTTTGATTCGTGCCCACCGGGTATTAATTACCCACGAGGGTATGGGTATGGGGAAGAATCTATACCCGAGAGCGGATATGGGACTCATTAGTCGAGTACAGGTATGGGCGGGCAGTACCTGCGGGTATTTTACCCGTTGCCATCCCTAAGCTGAGAGCTTGAACATGACAATCCGGGAAAGAGAGTTCCCAATCATTATTGATGAACACCCTATCAAGCTTGATTAGGGTTGGCGAGTCTTGCCCATTGCTCCAAGTATACCGACGCCCAAAGGTGTAAAGCTCCTTCAAGTCTAATCTGTTAAGAGAAGTTCGAAAACTATTCATTTGTCACTGATTGAAGTGTGCTGTGTTTTTATCAGACGTCGAGGTGATTAGGTTGAAATCCCCAGCCACCGCCCAACTCCCATGTACTAGAGTGCCTACTGATTCAAGCTCAGCCAGGAAAAGCAACTTATCATTATGATATTAGGGGCCATACACCGAGGTGAGCGACCAATGAACATCTTCTTGAGCTGAGGAGAACTTCAAAGTGAGGGACCAGGAACCAGAATGAAGGGGGGTGCCAAGAAAGCGGTCACTACGCCAAGCAATCACAATTCCACCTCTCGTCCCCACAGCTGGAATGAACTCAAAACTGTCAAAGCCAGGGCCACAGAAGTCAGGGACCAAACGAGCATCAACAACAGCAAGCTTGGATTCTTGAAGACAGACGAAGGAAGCCTTACATTCTCGGACCACACCATAAACTAAATGACACTTGGTTGGCTGATTCAAACCACGAACGTTCCACATAAGACAACTGAAAGGCAACATCTTCTAGGGGAGAAAAAAGAGGGCGCTCCTCGGACTAAAGAAGAGGGCCATCAGGCCAGCAGCGGCACATTCTCTGATGTAGCCTCCAGGTTGCAAAGGGAGGTTAGGGCTTGTTAGGGTGTCTAGGCCAGGGCGTTGCCAGCAACCTTTAGTCCCACCTCGATCACGGAAGGGGGCTACGAGCACCTTATAAGGGAGAGTAGTCATCCTCCCTTGAACCGGTCTTTTGGGATATGAGAGGGCTCTCCGCTTGTAAGCGTGCGTCAGATGCGCCTAACTCCTGGACATGGGCCGAGGTTGGTGAGCTGAAAGGCCTGGGACGCTAACAGGGCTCTGATGTGAGACTCGCTGAGGGGGCTCCTGAAAAGCTCTAGATAGCGCGAGAGGTCGCCATCTTCTGCCTTGTCTTCATCTTCGATGATGCCCAAACGCCGCATGATGACCTTTTGCGCCTTTGCAATGGAGGGGACGTAGATTTCGCCCGACTTGCTAGCAAGCCCGACTTCATTAAGCTTTTCAGTAAAATCCTGGTAGAACGGTTGGCTGCTCAGATGGATGGGCTAGTGTCTCATACTCAAACAGCTTTTATCCGAAAGAGGTGCATTCATGAAAATTTCCTTTATGTGCTTGGAGCGGTGCGTCTCTTTCACAAGTCCAAACGTCCAATGTTGTTGATAAAGTTAGACATTGCAAAGGCCTTTGATTCCGTCTCTTGGGAATTTTTACTCCAACTCCTTCGGCATTTGGGGTTTGGCCAACGTTGGACTGACTGGATTTCGATGCTACTCGGCTTGGCCTCCACCACAGTTTTCGTCAACTCACGGGAAACTTAGCCTATCCGCCTAGCACGAGGGTTACGCCAAGGAGACCCATTGTCCCCCCAACTGTTCATACTTGTGATGGAGACTCTTGCAGCTCTCCTTAATGCTGCCACTCAGTTTGGGTTGCTAAGTCCTATCGCCGACCAGCGAATTAAATCTTGTTCAGCTTTCTACGTCGATGATGCAGTGATCTTCTGCCACCTGACAGAAAATGATGCGGTTGGGTTGTCCAAGGTGCTTCAACTCTTCGGTGAAGCCACAAGGCTAAGAATCAATTTCACCAAGAGCTCTATTACCCCTATTGCTTGCCCCTCCGATAAGGTGGAAGCTTTCCAAAGGATACTTCACTGCTTGGTGCACAACCTACCCATAACATACCTGGGGCTCCCTCTCTCGATACGCAAACCAAGCAAATCGCTCTGGCAACCAGTGGTTGATCGCTTCTCGAAGAAATTAGGAGGTTGGGAACCAAAGCTTCTTTCTCAAGCGGGGCGTCTACAACTCATCAACTCAGTTTTGATGTCAATTCCAGTTTACCTCCTTTTGGTCTTCGATATTCCCAAATGGCTGCTGAAGCTCTTCAACAAAAGGTGTTGGGCATTTCTCTGGAAAGGTGAGGAGTCTATCAATGGCGGGCACTGCCTTGTGGCATGGGACAACTTATGTTTACTGAAAGAATATGGTGGCTTGGGCATTAAAAACCTTCACCTTATGAGTCTCTCCCTCCAGCTTAGATGGCCATGGTTCCGAAAAGTACAGCCCCAACGGCCTTGGGTACAGTTGCCATTGACGACAAATAGGATGGTTGATAGTTGTTTCAATGCAGCCACCACAATCATCCTGGGTGATGGTTATTCATTCCTCTTCTGGCATGACAATTGGCTGCCTGGGAATGTGTCGTTGTCAGGGGTCGCCCCACATCTCATTTCCTTTGTCAAATCCAAGTCCCTAACAGTGACCCAAGCTATTCCCGACAATGGTTGGGTACGGTCGTTGTGGCAAAACCTTTCAATCCAAGCTCTCACTGAGTTTCTTCATGTGTGGGATTTGATACAAGCAGTGAATCTTCAACCTGAAGTGCCAAACTCCTTCCACTGGAAATTCACAACAAACAAGGAATACGGCGGCGTCAGCTTACAAGATGTTGTGGCTCGGTAGAGAGAAAGTGGCCTGGGCAAACTTCCTCTGGAAAGCGAAGGCCCCTAGCAAATGCAAGTTCTTCATGTTCCTAGCGATCAAAGAGAGGTGTCAGATAGCAGACAACCTTGCCAAACGGGGATGGCCTCACTCCCCACTTTGCTCCCTTTGTAATCGGGTCCCGAAAACTTATCGCCATCTCTTTGGGGAATGTCGTTTCACTCTCCAGGTTTGGAAGCACGTCACAAGGACGTTACGCTTACCATACCCAGATGGGTCTCACGAGCTAGTTATCTGGTGGAAAGCGGCTCGCATCAAGTTGTTGAAACCGGCTCAACGGGCCTTGGACGCCACCACGATCCTCGTTACCTGGACCATTTGGAAAGAGCGTAACGCTCGGATTTTTGACTCCTCCTCGAGCACGATCTTCATGGTGACTTCTCGCCTCTCCGAGGAATGGAGTAACTAGTGTGCTTCAGGTTTAGGAGCTATTGTTCTTTGATTTGCACCAAGGTCATCTCGAGCCTCAGTCTCTTTTAGCTTGCTTGGAACTCTTACTAGTGTTTGCGGCCTTATTTCAGTAAGTATCTTCTGTCCTTTGTTGGTCTTCTATGTTTAGAAGGGTTATTTTTCTCCCTTAGTCGTTCCTCCTTCCTGCTTGCCTTGGCTGCTGCCTCATGTAGGTCTCTTTCCAACTATTAAGTTGGATGTAACTCTGTATCTTTTTCTCCGATCTTAATAAAATTTGATCAGGTTACGCTAGTCCGGCGAAAAAATACTGGGATAGTGTTAAGTGTGCATGTTTGAAAGTTCAAATTGTAGTATATATAGTGCTGACTGTTACAGAGTAATCTTCACTATGCCACTCAAATGCAGATGATTTTGCTTGGGATAGAGGGAGAGAGATCGGGAATTTACGCAGATACAGATACTGTGTCCGAATACATGATACCGCGATACTTTGATACGCCATTTTCCAAAAATTATTAATACGCTGATATACTTGTATGTATAATATATATTTAATTGTGCCAATTTGGATCGCTACCGTCGGCAGACCCAAAATTTTAAGGGGTCTAAACTTTCGTGCGCCTAACAACAGATGTTGGGCATGGTTATCGTTGGCCACCGACGACGTATTCTACCTTCTACTTCTACACCTCCATCTGCACCGATAAACTTTGATCTGACGGTTACTGTGAAATCAACGGGACATCGCCGCTTCAGTGATGTCTTGTGACATCCACTTGGCCGTCGGCGTTCTGGCCTTTTGGTACGCCGGTTTTCTTCTCATATTCGTGCGAGGATAAAAAGGAAAATGTCTATAAAGATTTTCCAATGCTAAGGGCTCCATCTCGAATACTGGTCCAGTGATGTTCGAGTCAAACCACACTAAATTTTTAATTTTTAATTTTTAAAAACGAAACAGATAGATCTACTTAAAAATAATTAAAAAAATAATGAAACTATCTTTTTCTAACAACTCCACATGCATATTGAAGATTTGTTTAGTTGAGCTATAGATTATGATAAATCTGCTATGAGTTGTAAAAAACATATTTAGTTAAATAGTTGTTGATCTATAGTAGATCAATTGCATGAAACTTAATAATACGAAATAGTAGTTTTATATCTCAATTAACAGCAAATATAATAATCTCAAGTGTACTAACAAATGGATCAAGCAATGTAAACCGTAAAATTATGAAATCAGAGAATGGACAACTACTTTATACTGACAAAAAACTACTGCTACAGTTAAAAGTTGATTTCATTATATATTTATTAAGTTCAGTTTGCTTTCTAACAAAAAGATGGTTAGATAAGCTTAACCAAACAACCACACCTTTTGGTACTCTCTCAGACAGTAGCTTCTAGAATCTGCAACTTTGCAGCATAAGTTGCTATCTCAAGCAGAGATTTTCTATCTTGTATTAGAGTGCATCACTATGGACGGAAGTGTGGCAATCGCATATGCCTTTGTTTTGTACCCAACAATTTAGGATACATAAAAAGCATTGCTACTTGTAATATCGCACCGTCATGGCGCACTCTATCACGGCCCTCGTACATACACACCAGGATATCGCTTGCGATATCACCTATTCACCTGTACTATTAAATACAAATAACAAGAATAGAAAACTAGGATACGTATTTTGCCCTCACCTTGTGTACTGTACTCTATTTGCCGGTCATGAGCTGCTGCTGCTGCTCAGTCTCTGCAAGCTTTCCAGACGAGACTTGAGCCAGGCAAACTCATGTTGCATCATCTCCATGTGAGACTCGGCCATCCGCATCTCCTCCCCTAATAAGTTTAATCTCTTTTGCACCCACTCTATACTCTGTTTGCTATAAGAAGGGAAGCCGTTTGGAGACATCTCATGGCTAAGCATATACACCTTGGGGGATCTGAGTAGAACTATGATGGTTACCTGCAGTACAAGTGCAGCACCAAATGAGTTTAATAGAAAATAAGAATGGTGACTGTTAAACTCATCTTTTTTTTGAAATTTCACACTTTTTTGGTCGGCCTATCGGATTCTCCCATAACTAGCAAGATTAATAGCATTCGAACAAGACAATCTCAACTGTGATACATATGAAACCAAATAGCAAGAAGCCAAGACGCATAGTTATCAAGGTGTCGTCATGGCGACAAGGTGGTCTCCGGGGCTAAGGCATCCCACCGCCTTAGCCTCCCACCTTAGTTGCGCCAGTAAGTGCATGGCATGGCACGGCGCAGGCAGCGAGGCACAGGCAGCAGCGTGAGCGGCGATGATGATGGAAGAGGAGAGAGAAGTATCGGCCTCTGTTGTGGGAAAGGAGTCTGCTGTGGTGGGCTTTAAATAGGCTGTTGGACTGGACTTTAGTAAACAGTTATATAGATGTGCTATTGGAGTATTGGACTGGGTTGTAAATGTGCTAGTGCAATTTTGTCCACATATTCTCACATTTTCCCCTTTTCTTTTAATTTGTAAGGTGTCACTTCACCTTATATCTTATCGCTTAAAAGGTAAGGTAGTCGGGCACCTAGCCTCGCCTTACCGCTTAAAAGGTAAAAAGTTACTCTGGCCTAGGAGTACTTGCCTGCATTAGAATGATGATGGCCACCAGTGTCACCGCTAACATTGGCCCAAATTGACTTGATCTTACATATGCCAAGAGTGAACTCCAAAGTTCTTGTGATGTGGATGTTATGGAACCTCTTCCTATACTTTGTTTATAACCATGAATAGGGGGAATGATGCTTCTAACACCAGGTTCATCAGGTTCAGAAGTTACGCCTGGAACAGAAGTTAAGCCTGGAACCGTGTTTTCCAAAGGATTTTCACTACTGAGAGTAGCCCCTGATGCATCATCAGCATTACTTGAGCTGGAAGGTCCTGTAAGAATGAACAGAGGAAATGGTCAATGTAACTGTTTAAGAGTTTGGAATATTTCCTGCAAATCAGGACGTGGATCAAGCAAATTTGCACCATTGAAAAACGGTAAAGTACTGATGTGGTGAAGTGGACATTCAATGTACAGACCTTTCGAATGGCAGCTGCTCTCCTTCAAAAGATCATGACCCTAAAAACATAAAAACCAGGAAGGATTACTTAATATTCAAAATGCAAATAGCTTTGTAGCAATATGGCCCAGGGATGAGAAAAAACATACGAGCTTAATCCAGAGCCCAAAAACTTCAAGGCATTCATCTTTTGTTGATTGATCAATTTTCCCTGTAGTTTGGATATTTAAATAAAAAGAAGTAGCAACAATTGAGTTGCAGCGAATGAAATAAACTGATCTCTGGGGGGTAGAAATAAACTGATCTATGGGGGGTAGAAATAAACTAATAGCACGTCCACGCACAAGAATAGCTTAGAAATAACTCCAAACATTCTAAGTATGCAATGAATTTGAGCCACAATAGAAACATATGCATATATAAGTCCAATAGAAAGCAATTGGTCCTTGAAATTAACTGCAATTGAAGATATGATTGTTCACTAAATCTGCATACTTACTTTAAAAACTTCCAATGAAAATACATTTAAATATCTGAGTGCTGGAGCATTCAGGATACTTGGGGTGTATCTCACCTCTAAATATGGTTTTCTTTGAGAAGGCTACATTAATATATACCCTGAGGTAGCAACTGCTTTCATCTAGGCTATCTTGTTCAACATCCCAGATCCCCTGTTTGCAGAATATTTTATGATTAGAAACATAATTTCAGCTTCTCTACAATGACGTTTTCAGTTTCAATAAGAACAGTGATAGCATATAGCATCCACAACAATCATTATCTCTATCAACAAAATATTTATAGAAGCTACACAGAAGTTTGAAAAAATAATATTCTATTGTATTGACAACATGAAGGAAGCTGGAATTCGTTTCCATGACAATGCTGTTCTCCTGTGTCTATTTCCCATAAGGTCAAGCTTATATTAGTTCTGGTCTTCTGGAACTTCCGGTATTTGACTAGTTTGATTTAGGTGTGAACTTTCGCTTTTCTTTTGCTCAATTTTGGATTCAACACCAGGCACATGACCCTTAATTGAGAACTACTTTATAGGAAAATAGAGAGCAAATGAGCATGTTCCACTTATGTCCATGCAACTATGGTACATAACATGAAGGTTTAGAAAGAGACCACAGGAAAAATCTATCACATTCTACTCTACAAAGAAATTTTAAACCATCCAATGTGAATCTAACAGCAATAATTGTCTGAAAAGCAATCACAATATTCGGAAAAAACATCATATACTCATCCACAAATAAAAGCCACCATACAAATTGTGTCATTTCTGGTTAAAGTTTACACAGAGCTATATGAATTAAATTCCAATGCTATACCCAGTATAACGAGAAAAACAGTTGCTGCTAATTTTGTTGGGGAAAGTGGATTTCAAGCAAGATGAACCAAAATTATCAACTCAGTTCCTCACCTCAACAGTGAAATGGTCCCCATAAGGTGCATCACCAATTTGCTGAGATGTCTGAATCATGAGATGCCTGTGAACAAGTAAAGAAAAAATGAAACATCAGGAGGTTTTAGCATCGGTTATTCTTCAGAGAACACGGAAGTTATTTTAGCACACATAGCAAGACCATACAAGAAATATACTGCTCCCACTGTTCCTAAGTTCAACAGGAAATATGACAAGACAATGAGTAGAATAACTTCAAAATTTTAAACGCAAATGGAGTCAATTAGTATATATTAAACTAAATCTGGCTCATAAATTCAGTGACCAAGTTAGGGAATTTATATTGCAATTGACTGCAATGAAGTCATGAACTAATCGAGCTAACACTACACATTCAGTTACCAAGTCAGGGCATCGACATTGCAATTGACTGCAATAAAGGTATGGGCTTAATCAAGCTAACATCTAAAGAAGAAATAAGAACAGACCCACCCAATTATTTTTTCTATGAGGCACAAATGCTGCACGATCAACAAAGAAGTTCATGTGAGCAACAAAATGTGGAAAAATGAAACAAATGCTAATACTACATTGCAATGACTCCAAAATCCTTAAAAGTTTTCAGGCAGAGCTCCATTACTTGGTTATAGGAAAATAACCAGGCAAACATATTATACTGACATGTCATGGATAGGGTAAGGGTAACAAACCTGTTTTTGTACACATGAAGTTTCTGAACCTCCTGGCAAGTCCCAAATTTTGCACCTAAGCACAATATAGAGGAATCAGAGTAGATGTTACAAAAATATAAAACAAATAAAAGCACACAACATGATTGATTACAATTATTAAATTAAGAAATCGTAGGCAGAAAGCTCTTGGCATACCAAGATAAATTTTAATTGGATGCAAAAATGAAACATCCCTTATAAATCCTCCTTGTTCATCCAAACGCCATGGGGAACAACGGAATTCTGCAGCTCATCCAAGTCCCAGTAAAATATACTATAGACTCGAAGATGTTAATTGAAAGGAATAAAACAAAAGAAATACTAACCTTTGTCACCACACTTTTTGTGGAAGTCCTCCAAAAAACCAAAAGCACTATCTGACAGTAATACATTAAAGAGAACTTCCACAGGCACCTGTTATTATGTTGTGTCATGAGGTTATGTTATTAATACATAATAGCACTAAAAGTAAATGAAATCTGGCAAACCTGAAACTTTGACTCGGTGATCAAAGTATAGGGTTCAGGAACTGAAAAAATGGGTGTGATGAACAATTAGCAAAACAGTCATGTCAGACAAGCCTAGTAATATAATTTATGATATCGAAAGGGATAAAGAAAAAAGATGATTCAAACAAACCATTAGGAGCATCATCATCAAAGGGTCCCAAGATGAACGGATTAAGTGCAGTAACAGCAGAACATTTGTCTTCATTTTCATTCTCCGGCACTTCTGAAAACCTTTTGGAAGTATTGATATCTGAATCACCGCCATCATTACTACCACTCGTGACAGCTGTACCATTGACAGACCTACGGTCCAACAAGCTCAAATTAATGTTCGCAAACAGTCAAAAGGAGAAAACAGAAACGTACACTTGATGGTGCTAAATCAAGGAGAATTTTGTGCAAGGCAAAAGTAACCTGTCCAATGGTGATGAATCATCATCTTGTTTAGCTTCCTTTGTTCCTTCCAACAAAACATAACCATTTTCATCACTGCTGTTTCCTGACTTTGCATCCTGTAGTGCAGTACAAGAGCAAACACAAACATTTTTTCAGATATAAGCTTAGTTATTAACTCCTAAGCATCTCTGGTGAAAACAAATATAAATTAATGTTTCCTTGCCTGGCATTCAAGGAGCAATCTAGCATCACTAACATGCTGTTCCCAGCCCTCTACTATAATGCGATAAGCTTCATCACGTGACAAGAAAGATCCAAAAAAGTGCTGCAAGCAATGCAACTTTAGCGAAAGAGCTCTGTTATACACTAGAAATCAAGACAACAATAGGCTCCTCACCCTTTTTGTACCAGCAATAATTTCGATGGCATTATGAAAAATAGCAGCTGTTTTTGCTTTACGAATATCAGTAACTTCCTGCAACGGAATAATTTTCTAAAAGGAAAAAATGTCACATAGTGGCAGAGAGCTGTAGGCAATCTTTTTAGCAATATGAACAAATACATATTGGTATAAATTTATCGGATGTGTCACTACAAAATACTTAATGAGCAGTTGTTGTAGCATAAAACTATTGTACAAAAACAGTGGAAACAAACTGAGTATTTGAACTGAATAGTTGTGTTGTACCAGCAAATGAACTTCATTGTGTAAGCAAATTTGCAAACAGACAATAACTATTACAACTTCGTTGGAGAACCATCCATTTCAGTTTCTAGTTCGATTTAGCTCACTTAGTCAGCTAATGAAAAAACTTCACTCGCAGGAAGCTAGCATTTAGGTATTAATTACAATCAGCACAGAGAAAATGGAAAGTACTAGTTGGAACAACTAATAAGCTCATGTTTCAAACAGATTAACAAATTTGATGCCCATTTGGCTTTCCATATGCTGAAATTTTACCCTATTATAGAAACTATGCGAAAGATGAAGTACAACAGAGTACATGCTGTTTATAATGGCATATCCGCAATGCAAAATATCAAGGCAAGAAGAGTCTAATTTAGATTACATGGTATCCCACTATCCCTAAAAAAATCTCAAGCAACCCTTTTAGTGACAACAAAATGTGTCAAATGTGTCAAATGATACAAAAAAACATTGAAGAGATGACATAAACCAGAATCCACTATGCCATGATAATGCTAATAAGTATCCTATAAACTGATTGGATATGTACTGCTTAAAGTGCAAGTTATTTGTCTTCAGATCATTCATACCTTGGTCTCATATCCAAAAATGTTAGAGTAGAAGCATATATGATGTAGAAATAAATACATATGCCCCTGCAGAATAATGTATATTTGTTAGAATCAGATTTGTGTATTATATCAAATTCAATTTTAGTATTGTTGATGTAAACTTTATGCATGACAAATTTTTGACCTCAAAATTACAGCCTCTGTTTGTGAACAATTGACCACAGCATCAATTTCATGATTAACACCAGGCAAACATTTTCCTTCTAAAATGTGACAAGTTGCCCAGGGTAACCTCATCCTTTTAGTTGTGCAAATGTACAGGAACATAAGCAACACATTAACGGATTTTCTAGGTGCTGCTGGATGGGGTGGGCTAAAAAGAAAATTATGTATTATTGTATTGGGAACGAAGAATGTGTTAACAAATATTTTGGTCAAAAGTGTCAAATATTTATGCATGTAGCTTAACAATATTCACTTGGTGTCATAATACAAGTAACATAAATGTTCATATTACATAATTTTGCAAAGTATGGAAAGGTTTTCTTTTAGCCAAAGAGTAGATGTTCTTGTTAGTGTATTGAAAACTTGTGTTCAATAGTCAATACTCAATACAGTAAAGACATAAGTTACAAGAAGTAGCACTGAATTATGTCACAAAGAGCTACCTGAAGAAGAATATTTTCTTGGAGAGCGCAGTTAAAATCTTGCAGAAGAGTCTGCAATGCACAAATATAACCCGAGATAATCATAAGCAATATAATTCATTGAATTACTGTTCAACCAAAACTGAAATTGGCATATGATCTTGATAGGACATGCTAGGTTCACTTTTTCCCCCAACAAGTAGAATCACTCAAAATCCATTTATCATCAACCAAATGAAGTAAAAAATTGTTTGTGAAAGTATGAACTAGCTATTGAATCAACAAAAAATTAGTCACAATTCAACCATCAACTCCACCACACATTCAATAGACAGAACCAAATTGACACAATCTAATGCTGCCATGTTCCAAAACAAGCATAAACAACGAATTAGTCATGAAGTGATTTGTCAAGGGAAAACGACCACGGCGCAGAAAGTCAAAGTGCACACAATCAAACACTAACAACCCTTGCTTAACCACTGGAGAAGCCAAATTTCCCGAAGCGAAGTATCCCGATCCAGAGTCAACGATCAGGGTGAACAGATGAAGCGACCAGCAGCCGAATTACCTCGTCGGGTGGCAGGCGGAACAAAAGCCTGTACTCCACGCTCCTGCTCGCGAGCAATGGGCTCTGCACGATCAAACGGCGCCGTATCAGAAACCCCTCCAATCAGTAGAGCAAGCAAACCCAAAACTACGCGAGATTCCGGCAATCCCGACAACCGAAGCAACCGTCACCCACCGAGGCGTCGGACGCGGCGGCGAGCTCCCCGGAGTGCGCGGAGGCCGGGGACGACCCCGCGGACG
>KE372003.1:297499-308398 GCA_000418225.1 Zizania latifolia
GAGCCGCTCATCGGCTCCGAGATCCACGGCTTCCAAACCTATGCGGGTGAGCCGCCTGCTGCCTTCGTGTCTCCCCGCTTTTTTTTTTGTACCTTCCCTTTTTGGTTCCGTTCGGAGCCGCGATTCTGTAGTTTTCGTGGTGGTTTTTGTTTGTTCGTGCTGTCTTTGTTTGGCGACGGCGTGATTCGTTTGGACTTTGAGTCAGCTGGCGTTTGATGTTTCCTGCTCTCGTAGTTTCCGGGGTAATTGAGGTGTAGCCGGTTCACGCATTTCCCCATACTGGACTGCAGCATACGGGTTCATTTGGGGGATAATCCTTGTTGTTTGTAGGTTCTAAGCTTGATTTGAGTAGATTATCTTGTTTTAATTTCTTATTGCTATTGTTTGTGTTCTTGGAATTTGACCGAATGCTCTTCTATGGGGTTTTGGCTGCTCAGTTCATCGATCCATTCGATTCTTTTCTGCCTTTCCCCCTCGAAATTTCGTTCTCCTAAGTATCAGATATTCGCGATTAGCTTAAATTTTGTTTGTTTAGCTTCTGTTGTCCGGATTTTTTAGGACAGTGAAGTTTATGGTGCCTTCGTTTCTACTGTTTATTGTTGAAAGAAAGGACATTGAAACAAAGAAAGCATTCTTGAGTTGAATTCTTGCTTGTGTATGTTGTGGTAGACTTAAACTATGAGAAGCTGGTGGTGGAGGCGGCAGCACGCTGGTTCCGGCCGAATGAGATCTACGCGATGCTGGCGAACCACGCAAGATTCAAGGTCCACGCACAGCCCGTCGACAAGCCCATGAGTATGTGTTCATGCACCCCTAAACCTATATCATATTATCATGTAGTTGTCATGATTGACTGTATGATGCGAACTAAAGGGAACAGAGCAGAGGGGCGTGTTGACTCTTGCGGTTATAGGAAGACCGTTGTTTCTTGAGATTTTGTATTCGCTACAAGCTACCTTGAGTTCAAGGTGTCTTGGTTCATCGCTTGGGTGTTGAGTGTTCCATCATAGGTTGGTTCTTTAGAGAGAATATATGGATGAAAGCATGTTGAGTATTGAAGTACAGGTATAACGAGGATGGTTGAATTAAATTGCTCTTGTTCAGAAATATTTGTTCACCAGGAGCCGTATTGTTACAGTTCTCAGAATACCATCTCTAGGGTCATAAGGATTATGCAATACTGGGCTAATAAAAATGATATGCTCCCAAGGTCAGTTAAGTTAATATTATAGGTATTCACTTGCATGTTTTCTATTTGTCAGTTACCTGAAAATTTCTTATTTGTCAGTTGCCTAACCTTGCACACCATATACCCTAAAACTTCCTGTGCAATTTTAGTAGAACTTTAATGCATCTTTTAGTTTGGTTTGCTTTCTTATATGTATGGGATCTTTTCCATTTTACATTTGTGGGGATTAATCAAGCTACAAGTTTTTGTTTTTTTGTTTCAGAACATCTTTTTGCTACTTCCATGTGCACAGGAACTTAGTCCTTCTGTCCTTGTGCTTGTCCTGTAACCTTGAGTGTTAACTTTTCATAATGTCCCTATGACCATAACAGAATATGCAACCATGTGTAAATGGCTAAATGCTATGGACATGGTATTGTATGTGTTGCCTAAATAATGTGCTCGTTTATTAGGATAGATATATAGTTATTTTGGTATTATATCTATTAGTTAGGAATGTATTAGTTTTAATTAGGAACTAGATATACATGTTAGATTGGTTTCCATAATAGTAGGGATTGGTTTCTTGTATGCAAATTATTCCTTCCTATATATAAAGGGATCTCATGTACTCTATTATCAAACAATCAATGAATCTCCAAAGTTAGTTTTAAGTCTCAGAGCCTCTCTTAGCTTGACAGGGACTTCAAGCCCTGCAGGAGCTATTAGAGGGCATGTGCCCTATCCCCCGGTCTTCGGACCCTTACCCTAGCATGCTCATTACATAACATGAATGCATTTTTGTGTCCTAAATGTAAATTATACCTTAATTTGTGCTTTGTCTGAATTCTTTCTTTTGTTGTCATTCCATTTCTGGCAGTCAGGCTTCTCTGTATTCACTGTGACGCTGATCTTTCATCTGCTCACCTATCTATATGTGTATTGTTTAGTGGATACTTGTCATGACTTCCTTTTTTCACCACTAAAACATCACTATATCATATCTGGTATTCCATAAGAACATTATTTATACACTGAAATTAATTTCTTTTGTGGCACTCGTACGATTTCTAGGTTGTAACTATGTTTACCTTCATCTATTCATACTAGTATATGGTTCTGATTGCATTATCTTGTGAGGATTTCCACCTCTTGAAATTATATTGAAAAGTGTTGCATTGTTTGGTGAATTTGACGAATACCAGTCTTCAAGTTCCAATTCCATCCTGTGCAATCAGAAAATGGTTTGCACATTCCAATCAAACATCATTTGTAACTTTCACTTAAATCAGGTGGCACCGTTGTTCTATATGATCGTAAAGTAGTCAGGAATTTCCGTAAGGATGGCCATAATTGGAAGAAAAAGAAGGATGGCAGGACCGTCCAAGAAGCTCATGAAAAATTAAAGGTGAAACTATGGAGGGGGAAAACCCAAATGGGCTGACTGGTGCTATTTTCTAGTACTCCCTTTGCTGTTATTGATTTGTGTCATTTTGTAGATTGGTAATGAAGAAAGGGTTCATGTCTATTATGCTCGAGGTGAAGATGATCCAAATTTCTTTCGAAGATGCTACTGGCTGCTTGACAAGTAAGAGGAGTTCAACTCCAACAGTTTTCTTCCTTTTTTTTTCAAAATTTGAAAAAATCCATTTCACAATTTCTTTTATTTTATGGTTTTATCTGCAAGTAGGTGGTGCTCTTTTCAGTGGATCGTCAGTTTATAGGTTTCGTAAGATATTTTTGCTGTCAATATGGCTATATCCTATCATGGGTAATGAACCGGGCCCAGCCCAACCCACGCAAACAGTACCACGCGGTACTGCAGCGTGAACAGTACCGCGGGGTACTGTAGCAAAACAGAAGATTTGTTAGTTTAAATGGTAAGGTTATATTAGATTAGATTAAGTCCAAGGTAAGATTAGATTGAATCCTTAAAGGTAAGATTAGATTGAGTCCTTGAAAGGTAAGATTAGATAAAAAGATATTGGTTTTAGTTAGGAATTAGATATAGAGATTAGATTGGTTTCCATAATAGGGATTATTTCCTTATGTCAAGTTAGTCCTCCATATATATAAAGGGATCCATGTACTCAATTGAATTGAAAGGCAATAAAGAAAGAGTCTAATTTCTCATCCTAATGTTCTTTTCCTCAACCTAAGTCTACCTCTCATCCCTAGCAGCAGTCGCCGTCTGGCTATCCTCACGGCGGTGTTTATCCTATCATGGGTTCAACCCATGACATATCCACCACGTCAAAAATTAAGATATTCAAATATGTTTTATTGTGTTGGACTACAACACCCCATTATGTTGTTTGCTTTCTGCAACCTGTCTGAAATTTAGTACAAATTTTTAATTCTCTAAGCTGGGAAACTGCTTTATACTAGGGCTAGGATATTAGAGTTATTGCATTTGCTGTTAACAGATAAATTAGCTTTATATGGTATATTTGATATTTTATTTTGATGCTCCCATGTTTTCCTCCCACCTCAATGAGTTAATTGAGGCATCCATAGTAATTTGTGATGAACATGATAAGATATTCTATGAACTAGAGTGTTGTCAAACTGTATTATTTGATAACATTGGAATGAATCTCTAACAAAAAAGTTATGTTTAAGGCTACACAATGCATAGATGATGCTGTAAAATTGATATTTTCCACAATATGTTCATATGCAAAATTGGATAGATATAACATGCAATTTTTATTTGCTGATATGCTTCTTGGTTTTTTCTTATTCAGAGATTTGGAGCGCATAGTTCTTGTGCATTATCGTCAAACATCTGAGGTTCTTTTTTTTCTCTCTCTCTCTCGTTTTCTGTTTTGCGGTAAATATTCCTTTAGTATTCCTTCCAGATGCTGGACTGAGGATTTTGCGTTCTAAATTAGTAACACTTGGTGTGCTACAAGCTTATTTTTCAACTTATATATATATATATATATATATATATCATGATAAAAGACATTTTCTGTTAAGGACAAATAAAATGGCTGCATTTGGTTAGTCACATTCTTTCTGCTATCTGTACTCAATGTTTTTTGGGGGTATTTTCCTCACCGCATAAAGTTGACCAGAAGCTCTTTGTTAACTAACTCTTAAAAGGTCAACAACCAGATTCAACTTTTTTATCAATGCTAGTTTCTTTCTGCACAATGATTAATTTCTGACATGGCCCAACATAACACTCGGTTTTCCATAACTTCTATTCAAAGAGTTATTTAGCCCTATGGCTGAAGAAAGCTTAATAACTTAGTGTGACTATGCTTATCTGCTTTTCAAGTTGTCACGCAAGTCAAATGTTCACTCCTTTAAAAGGAGTTGGTATGATGGTGCCCTCCACAGTCTATATCCCTCCCATTCACATCAAATAATCTTTTGTGGATTGATCTAAGTAGACATGTATGTGTTTTTTGTTGGATGCTCTGTCTCTGCTATGCTCAGTCTCTTAATCTAGTTTATCTTGATCAGGAAAATGCGATAGCTCCCCCGAGCTCAGAACCTGAAGTTGCAGATGTTCCTACAGTGAATTTGATTCATTGCACTTCTCTGATTTCAGCAGATTCAGCCTCTGCTCATACTGAGCAATCCTGCTCTATTGCTGCACCAGAGGAAATTAATTCACATGGTGGCATATCAGCTTCTAGTGGTGAGGATATGCTTGTTTGTCTGTTGACCTAAAGTTTAACTTTTAGTTTTTAGTTTGTTATTGTTTTCCATAGGGTTATGTCATAATTTTGGTAGGCTGTTACTTTCTCTCTATATGCCTTACAGATTGTATCTTGGATTGGTCATTATGCAGAAACTGGTAACCATGATTCTAGCCTGGAGGAATTTTGGGCAAATCTTTTGGAGTCATCTATACAAAACGATACTTCTGTTTGTGGTGGGATTCTTGACAAAGCTACAATATTTGGTATTACTGTTGTAGAAGTTGTAATCCTGCTTATTGTATAAAACAGGTGGATCTTTGGTATCCAGTCAGCAGATTAAGTATGGGCCAAGGAATTCTGGAAATAACATCTTGAATACCAGTATGGGAAATAATGTAAGTTGGCTGCTATAACTTATGATAGAAGAACTATAAGTTGTCAGGAAACCTAACAGATTCATAAAAATTAACATACAGACAGACAGAGTATTGATGAAGGAAAAAATGGCATGAAATCGAATTCTCTTTTTAAATTCCAGAGTAAATATTACCCAGTATGCTATGCTAAATTTAAAGCTCAAATTTGATTAAGATACATAAAAAACTAGCAAATAAGGTCCACAATTGTAGTGAAATTTGTGTGCAATTAAATCACATGGCATATCAGTTTGTATATCCATCATAATGCATAAGTGGTTATTTTGTGTTGTGCTGCAAGGAGGCCAGAAAAGCCATTCTCCTTACACTCCATTATTTCCCTTGTTTTGAGCTAGAACATGTTTCATCTTAAAGCCATGGGGGTCCAATGATAAGTATGACTTTGCACTATTCAGTATTCATGGGTTTTATTTCTGCACACATTTATGTGCATACGAATATGCACAGAGGCGCAATTTCATGTTGCTTGTTCTTGTCTTGTTTGTTTCTCTGCAGGCTATCCCGGCACTTAATGTGGTGTCAGAAGCTTATGCTACAAACAATTGCAACAATCAAGTAACTGCAGATTACTTTGGTGCTCTGAAGCATCAAGGAGATCAGACTCAATCTCTTGTAACATCAGATGTAGATTCTCAATCAGACCAATTTATAAGTTCTTTGGTGAAAACTCCAATGGATGGTAAAGTATCTGTCCCTAATGATATGCCTGCTAGGCAGAACAGTCTTGGACTGTGGAAGTACTTGGATGATGATAGTCCTTGTTTAGGAGATAATCCAAGAACAGTTACTGAGAGCTTCCATCCAGTGACCAGCCAAAGAATATTCAACATCACTGATATCTCTCCAGAATGGGCTTATTCTACAGAGAGTACCAAGGTTTCCTTTTCATATCTAGCAAAACCTCCATGCTGTCTAGTTTTATTGTGTCATTCTTTAACCGTTCAATTTTGATGGGGAAGTTCTGCACTCCTGCTTCATTTTTATCTGTTACCAAAAATTATTGTTTTTATTATCTACAAGATACATCCTGGTTGGGTGGTTGTTGTCATAACTGCTTTGTACTGAACATATATATATATATATTGTATATAGTTACATGCACAAACCACATGAGCTGTAATGTTTTTAGTTTTATGTTATTGTTAAATTGCAAATTGCTAAAGTATTGACAGCCGTTGAATTGTAGGTCCTGGTGGTTGGAAACTTCTATGAGCAATACAAGCATCTGACTTTGTCCCCTATGTATGGTGTCTTTGGTGACGAATGTATTGCCGCAGATATTGTTCAAAATGGTGTTTACCGTTTCATGGTTGGACCACATGCACCTGGAGAAGTGGATTTTTATTTGACTTTGGATGGGAAAACACCAATCAGTGCGATTTGCTGTTTTACATATCATGTTATGCATGGTACTTCTGTAGAGGGTAGGTTGACTCCATCAGGTGATGACTACAAAAGGTCAAATCTTCTGATGCAGACGAGACTAGCTCGTCTGTTGTTCTCTACAAGCAAGAAAAAGATAGCACCTAAGTTGCTTGTAGAAGGTACCAAACTTTCCAATCTCATCTCAGCTTCACCAGAGAAGGAATGGATGGATTTGTGGAAAATTATTGCTGACTCAGATGTCGCGTGTGTTCCTGTTACTGAAAGCTTGCTTGAACTAGTGTTGCGAAATAGATTGCAAGAGTGGCTTATCGAAAAAGTAATGGAAGGCCAAAAGTCAACTGGCCGTGACGATTTAGGACAAGGACCTATCCATCTGTGTTCTTTCCTAGGTTATACTTGGGCTATTCGATTATTTTCTTTGTCAGGATTCTCCTTGGATTTCCGTGACTCTTCTGGTTGGACAGCTTTACACTGGGCTGCATTCCACGGGAGGTACCCTCTATTACCTAATATTTCTATCCTTTCTTTTGCCGAGTAACATAGAAAAGAGAACATTTACTATATGAGTTCTGGCAGCATTGATGTGATGAGCTAATTTACAAGTCAAACTTGATTTGACCCAACTGACTAGAAACCAATACCAGCTGTCAGAAAAAAAGAGCCGAAATGTTATGAACAACCTGTTACAGATGGAAGGTCATAACACATAAGCAGTAATTTCTATTAGATAGTGTGATCTCAGACATATCTGGTTGACTTTTGCTGGAGGTGACTAGTAATAGGTGATCTCAGATACATAAATCAATTAGTAGATTTTGATGACTTTCTTGCACTCAGCTTTTGAACGTTCATTTTCCAGGGAAAAAATGGTTGCTGCTCTTTTATCTCTAGGAGCAAATCCAAGCTTGGTTACGGATCCTACTACTGAATCCCCTGGTGGATTAACTGCTGCGGATCTTGCAGCAAGACAAGGTTATGATGGCTTGGCAGCATATCTTGCTGAGAAAGGATTGGCTGCACATTTTGAGGCCATGTCACTATCCAAGGATACTGAGCAATCACCATCAAGGATGAGACTAACAAAAGTACAAAGTGAGAAGTTTGAGAACCTTAGTGAACAAGAAGTTTGCTTAAAAGAATCTTTAGCAGCCTATCGAAATGCTGCTGATGCTGCCAGTAACATCCAAGCTGCACTCAGGGAGAGAACTCTTAAGCTTCAAACAAAGGCAATTCAATTGTCTAATCCTGAGATTGAAGCAGCTGCAATAGTTGCTGCTATGAAGATTCAGCATGCATTCCGGAACTACAATAGAAAGAAAGCAATGAGAGCTGCTGCACGAATACAGAGTCATTTCCGCACATGGCAGATGAGGAGGAACTTCATTAACATGCGAAGACAAGTTATCAAAATACAAGTAAGCTTCTGCATGTTCTTGTTGCACGTTTTGATTTCTTCTCTTTTTAGTGTGCTGAAAATCACTTATGGTCATTCATTGTGTGGAACAACACGGTGATTTCATTTGAGAGTTCAGTATTCTTATTTTTTTCATAGAAAAATGGAAGTCTGCTTTTTATCTTGTTTATATCATATGTATTGGAAACTGTGTAATGATTATAATATTTTCTCAGGCTGCATACCGAGGTCATCAAGTGAGAAGGCAGTACCGCAAGGTAATATGGTCTGTCGGAGTCGTGGAGAAAGCTATTTTGCGATGGAGAAAGAAGAGAAGAGGCTTGCGTGGAATTGCATCTGGAATGCCTATAGCTATGACTGTGGATGCTGAACCAGCAAGCAGTGCAGAAGAAGACTTCTTCCAGGCTAGCCGGCAACAAGCTGAGGACAGGTTCGGTAGATCTGTGGTACGTGTTCAGGCTCTGTTTCGTTCTTACAGGGCACAACAGGAGTACAGGAGGATGAAGATTGCTCATGAGGAGGCCAAGGTAATTTACTTTCTCCAGTAATGACTGGCATGTGTCAGCAGTTCAGTATTGTATATGAAATTTCTTGAGAAAATACTCAGAATTTGTGAATGCAATTAGTTTGAAAGAAACAGGTCTTCTATGAGAAAATTTGATCAGTACCATCACAAAGAACGCCAAGCTGCAAAATACCATTGCAAAGAGATTTCGAGTTGCAAAACACCATTGCAGTTACTTTCTGTATCCAGAACTGCAATTAGTGCCTTTTTAGATCCCTAATGATTTTTAAAAAGAAAAGATATGTTTGTATTATGGTTGTCTACTTAACCCCTAAAGTATAAAATCAGGTATTTTACTCCTTGAAATATGAAAACCAATCCAAATAACCCTCCGAATTGGTTTTGTAAGTGGTTTTGCCATGTGGACGATGATGTGGTGGGTTGTATTGCTCATGTGGAAGACATGTCAGCCAATTTCACCTAAGTGGGTCCAATACCTTCTAACCTCTTATAATTGTGAATCCGGAAACCTAAGTAGTACTAATATGCTTCATTTCTAAGCTAATATACTAACTTAAAAACTATTTAATTGAGCTTCGCTTCCATGTCATCCATCATCTTTGTCATCGTCCACATGAACAAAACCACTTGCAAAACCACTGCAAGGGTTATTTTAATCGGTTTTCATAATTTAGGGGGGCAGAATACCAGTTAAGTGGGCCAACTATGATAATTTAAGAAGTTACATATACCTTTTCCTTTTTGAAATTCAATTATATTCTTTACAATTGTACTGAATTTTGTTTTTATTGTAGCTATTCCTCAGTAAATATAATTTAGCTGCATAGCTTAACCCTCTCCCCCAACCCAGTACCCTGCCTGCTTACGTGTTGCACACAATTTCTTCAAGACAAGGCAGAACATGCTATTGCAACCGACATATACGGTTGATACAATTTCTGAGATGTGATGTTTGACGCTCTGTTGTGCAGCTTGAGTTCAGTGAGGGGGCAACTTAGCTAGGAGCACCATGCAGGAGCTGAAATGACATCTACGGTAGGGACTGCTAGTTTCTCCAGCTCTCTTGTACATTGGAAAGCTAGAACAACCTGCAGTTTGCCGACGCTGTACATTTTATTACCACCTGAATGATCTGATGCAGCTTCTGGTCACTCTGGCTGATGCATTTGTTGTTAGCCCAGTAATTGTATTTGCTTGTGTTTGGCTGGCTTTAGCTTGGCATAAGCAGCATGTGCTTCAAGGTATATGTAGATGCAGGTATATATCATGTTGTAAATGCTAATAAACTAGCAATAATCGGTTGTGCCTGAGCCAGTGGCCAAGAGGTGTTTTCATGGTGTTCTTTTTTTGTGTGCTGTTGTTGCAAATGGCACATTTTCAATGTGGGCACCCTTGAGCTGGTTATGTCCCAGATCAAATACTTCCTAGCCATAACGTCTGAAGAATTGCAAAGCAGTAAAAGCACTCCACTTTTCAATTTGTGTATGGTCTATGAATTATTCCTAGCCTTCATTGTTTATTTAGCACTTGTTCATGTTTTTTAAATGCAATTGGGTAAATGCAACCCACTTGAAAACTAGTCACGCCCCACTGCTAGATTTCAATCATCAAATTTAGTATGATTCACTATCCTATACACAAACGCATCACTCATTCTCAATTCTTACTTTCCAACAAAATCAACGCAGTCGACATACCGAGGAAGGATTGAGATCCTCAAGGTAGTCGTGATTTTTTCATGGAAGCCAGAGCGGTCGTCGGGGGTGACGGTTAGGTGGTCGTCAGGGTGACGATTAGGGTGGAACTTTGTAGCAGCTAAGTGGGGCTTCACGGCGGTTAGGGCAGGACAGCGGCTGGGTGGGGTGGTGTCCAGCGGATAGGTCGGGACAGGATCAAGGATCCATTAGATTTTAGGGAAACGACGGAGAGGGATCGACTATTTTCTAACGTCGGGCTTCCCGACGTCGAAGGACAATCCACGGAGGAAACTTTCTCCCAGATACAACGGCTCTACCGTCTACACTGTTTGGGATAGCCTTTTCTTAAAAGCCAAGCTGATTTTAAGTTTTAGAATTTGGTTTTAGGTTAATTTCAGGGCCTTGTTCGACACTTCCGTTATCCAACTACTATTTTTCGTGATGGCTAACAAGACTAGTAAAAGAACCAACTTAGGATTGTTCTTAAAGATCAAAATTTTAAATCAAAAGTTAACTTCGCCTTTTAATCTGCAATAGGGATGCATTGCATGTTGAATAGAAATGGAAGAAAATTTCGCTTTGCGCTTTGCCGCTTTGCGCTGAAAAATTCCAACG
>KE372003.1:333255-357627 GCA_000418225.1 Zizania latifolia
TGATTCCGTGAGCTCACCGTCTCGCCAACCCCGTCTTCTTCTGAGATTCACTTGGTTTTGATGGGCATGATATATATAGTGATATATCTATTAGCATTGCCTCCATATGTCCTGTGTAACGGTGCAAAGCAATACAGTTGGCGAGCCAAGCCACCGTTTTGGCTCGTCAGGATGGGCCCTACCGATGATTCGCCCGATCCGTATGAAGCCGCCACTATTGCAAACCTCCATGCCCAGGCGGCAAGCGTCTAGAATATCAAGGCACTTGTACCCGTTCTTCTGGACCCCCTCTCCTCCCACTACAATCACTAGCATGATCTCGTCCTCCTCACCCTTGAACGCTATGCCCTCGTCGACCATGTCTTCTCCGATAAAGCACTACCAAGAGCTTCTTGGCGCCGAATGGACGCTGTTGTTCTCTCATGGATCTTCGACACGATCACCACTGATTTGATGGAGACTGTTCGTGCCAAGGGCGACACCGCACGCGATGCACGGCTCAATATCGAGGCGCAATTTCTAGGGAACCACGAGACTCGTGCGCTCCACCTTGATGCTGAGTTTCTTCGTCTAAGGAGACCTCTCCATCAGTGACTACTACCGCAAGATGAAGGGCATGGCCGATGCTCTCGGTGACCTCGGCGAAGTCGTCCACGATCGTACTCTCGTCCTCAACGTCCTTTGTGGCTTGAATGGCAAGTACGACCACATGAAGGCCCTCAAGTGTTCTCGTCCGTTCCCCACCTTCAGCGAGGTCCGCAATGATCTCCTGCTCAAAGAACTCCCCATTAGACAGATCGCCATGGCGCCCACCACTGCGCTCATCACCTCTACTCCAAAAGGGTCTAGCGCCCCACTGTCGGCTCCTTCAGCCCCTCTGCATCCTCTTCATCGGCATCCTCCGGTAGAGGAATGAACTAGCCCACCGGGCTCCCCCTAGCGGCAGATCTGGTGGCTTCGGGTTAGGACGACGTCGCCAACGCAACAATGGCAGTAAGGGCAGCAGCGCTCCTTGGACATCCATGTACAACCCGTGGACCGGCTAGATCTCCATGTAGCCTGGCCCTGCCCCCGACGCCCAGTACTAGCAGCAGCACGCACCGACGCGCCCTGGACCAGCCCACCAGCAGGCTCTGCTGGCCACCCCCTCACCACCACCAGCTCCGTATGGCCTGTTTGCCACCGGGCCCACCTCGTACGGCTTGCTCCCTGGACCTTCAGCTGTGCGGCCGCTAGTTTAGGGCCCATCGCCGTCTTAGAGGCCATGGTCTGGCTCTTGGGACCAACAGTCACTGGCTAACTCCTTCAGCATGACGACTCTTAATCCTCCTGCCATCGCCGACTAGATTATGGATTCTGATGCCTTCAACCATATGACACCTGACACTGGTAACATCTCCATGTTTCAGTCACCTCATTCCTCATTTCCTTCATCTATCGTTGTTGGCAATGGTGCCACTTTACCAGTCACATCCTCTAGCCACACTATTTTACCTGGTCCTCTCTATCTTAATAATGCTTTTGTTGCTCCTAATATTATTAAGAATCTTATATCTGTGCGCCAGTTCACCATTGACAATAAATGTTCAGTTGAATTTGATCCTCTTGGTCTCTCTATGAAAGATCTCCATTCCAGGAACGAGATCGTCAGGTGCAATAGCTCTGAGCCACTCTACTCCTTGCAGCTACCAACACCTCCTACCGCGCCATGTGCCCTCACCGTGGTCACACCCGCCACCATTTGGCATCGTCGTCTTGGCCATCCCGAGCACGAGGCTCTATCCAAGCTCACTAGTTCCTTTGCCATCTCTTGTAATAAAAGCTCTAGTGATTCTATGTCATGCTTGTCAGCTTGGGCGTCATATTCATTTGCCCTTTAATAATTCTTCATCTCGTGCTCTCAAGAACTTTGACTTGATTCACTGTGATCTGTGAACCTCTCCCGTTACGAACGTGTCCGGTTATAAGTATTATCTTATCATTCTTGATAATTGCTCTCACTTTCTTTGGACGTTCCCTTTACGCAACAAATCCGACACTTTCTACCTTGACTAACTTTTTCTCCTATGTGGCAACCCAGTTCAGACACCCCATCAAGAGCATCCAATGTGACAACGGCCGCGAGTTTGACAACTCGTCATCCCGGTCTTTCTTCCTCACCCATGGCGTTCAGCTTCGGATGTCTTGTCCTTATACATCCCCGCAAAATAGTAAAGTTGAGCGCATCATTCGTTCCATAAACAACGTTGTGCACTCGCTGCTCTTCTAAGCCTCCCTTCTAGCCTCCTATTGGGTTGAGAGACTCCATACTGCCACATACTTAATAGCATGCCCACTAAAACTAGGCTTCGCCACCCCTTATTTTTCTCTTTGGCACTCATCCCTCCAATGCTCACCTCCGTGTCTTCGGGTGTGCCTGTTATCCGAACTTGTCGGCGACCACTCCTCATAAGCTTTCTCCCTGCTCTACTCTTTGTCTTCCTTGGCTACTCCTCTACCCACAAAGGTTACTAGTGGTGTCTTGATCTTTCTTCAAATCGTGTGCTCATCTCCCGCTATATCACATTTGATGAAACATCATGTCATGGGCTCTGGGCTAGGGCTGCCAGGCCCAGTCCCAGCCACTTGAACAGTACCGTGCGACTGTTCACATGAATAGTACCCATGGGTACTGTAGCACTAATTAGGTATTTGGTATTTTAAAAGGTAAAGTTATATTAGATTAGATTGAATCCTTAAAGGTAAGATTAGATTGAGTCCTTGAAAAGTAAGGTTAGATTGAGTCCTATTGATTTTAGTTAGGAATTAGATATAGAGATTAGATTGGTTTCTATAATAGAGATTATTTCCTTAGATGTCATGTTGGTTCTCCCTATATAAAGGGATCTCTTGTACTCAATTGATAAACAAGAAAGAATTAGTCTAATCTTTCATCACAATGTTCGTCTCCCTAACCTAAGTATACTTCTCATCCCGAGCAGCCGACGCCGCCCGGCTATCCTCATGGCGGTATTTATCCCGTCATGGGTTCAACCCATGACACATCATTCCCGTTTTCCAAAACGGAGTTGCCATCATCCACTGACCTTGATTTTTTATATGAGCATGAATCACAGGTAATCCCCCTGCTACCTGCGCCACGCATGGCCCCTTCGCCCGCGCCACGCATGGCCCCGGCACCTGCGCTGATGCCCACGCCATGCGTGGCCCCATCAGCCTCATCGCCGGCACAGCCCCCTCACCTATGCCACCAATTAGGGATTTCAGCCATGTCTACACCCGCCGTCGGCGCAGCCCTGCACGTCTTCCACCAGGAGTTGTCCCTATTCAACCCGTGGTGAACCACCATCCCATGGCTACTCGTGGGAAACTTGGCTTTCGTCAGCCCGCGGCTCTACAAGCTTCATCGCTCTCTCCGATACCGGCTACGTACCATGCAGGGGCGGATCTACATGCATCCAATGTGATGCACAAGACACAGGTAAGTTTTGATTTTTTAAGTACTAGAGCCTTATAAATATATATGGAACACACCTTGATCCAACCAATAGGACACCTAGAAGACCTTAACTTTGCTCTTGTAGATTTGAAACAACTCAAGGAACAAAAAGAAATGGACTGATGTTGATGATCAGTCTAGAAGAGTATCAATCCATTCAAAAGTTTAGCTATATTTTTGTCAGAAAGTCATGTATTTTTTACTAGAGAGTGTATATATTATTATTAAATATAATATTACTTGATATTGAGAGCATTATATATTTAATTTGTCATATAGTGATATGCATGGGATACCGGGTCATTTTTATTCTGGATTCGCCCCTGGTACCATGCAGTTCTCGCCGACTCTTCCTGGCGTGCTGCCATGCAAGACGAGTATGATGCCCTACTCTCCAACAACACATGGGATCTGGTTCCACGACCGTCTAGTGCGAACGTGGTCACTAGAAAGTGGATCTTTCGTCACAAGTTCAACGCAGATGGTTCTTTGGATCGGTACAAGGCCTGTAGGTGCTTCACGGATTTACACAGCGCCCTGGGGTTGATTATGATGAGACTTTCAGCCCTGTCGTCAAACCTGCTACTGTTCGCACGGTTTTGTCCTTGGCTCTCTCCAAAGAGAGGCCTATCCATCAGCTTGATGTGAAGAACGCATTCCTCCACGGTACGCTGACAGAGACAGATTACTGCAGTCAACCCACTGGGTTTGTCGACACTGCTCATCCTGATCATGTCTGCCGCCTCAACAAGTCCCTTTACGGCCTAAAGCAAGCTCCCCGTGCATGGTATAGTCGCTTTGCCTCCTACTTACTCAGTCTTGGATTTCTCGAGGCCAAGTCCGACACTTCCCTATTTGTCTATCACCGAGGTTCTGAGACAGTCTACTTGCTGCTATATGTGGATGACATTGTGCTCATAGCATCTAGTGCCACACTTCTTCGCCAGACTATATCTGCCTTGCAGCATGAGTTCCCCATGAAGGACCTGGGTGTCCTCCATTTTCTGGGCATCTCTGTGCAGCACTTCTCTGGTGGTCTGTTCTTGTCCTAGCGCCAGTACACTATTGATGTTCTAGAGCGGGGTGGCATCTAGCATGTTTGGTTGCAAGCCCTACAACACTCTAGTTGACACTCATGCTAAGCTTTCAGCAACAGCCGGTGATCCAGTCAGTGACCCCACTCAGTACCGCGGTCTTGTTGGAGCCCTGCAGTATCTGACCCACTATTGTAATACAAGAATTCAGCTTCTCTTCTTCTATCAGATCCAACACACCATCAAATCCAAAAACATTAACTATTGGGACAGGACAACGCAGGTGACCAATTATACTTCAAGGACAAGAAAACATCTTAAATTTGTTAGGTTTGAGGACAATAGAGATAAAGTGCACCAGGAGGTTAATTAGGTATTAATATGGGACGAAACAAAAGAATGTTAAACAATTTTAACCAAAGGAATAAATATTACGTGAAGACGATCAACGGTAACTGTTCAATGTTTGATCTAATCATTACATTGTTTCATGTATTTCTAGAAGATTTTTGTAAGTCAAATAACAGTTCAAATAACAAGAATAACATAAAGTCTAAAAAATCTAGAATCTGCAAGCTTATCTCCATCAGCGGATCATAGGTTTCATCAGTCATTATATTCAAAGACTTTGTTTTCAAACACATACCGTGCTTGAGTTATTTTCAACATTGTCCCCCGTGCCAATACGTGTGAATATGTGATCAACCACTCTTAGTGATGCAAATTGAGCTGGAACATAACAGCCAATTTGTGCAAGAATGACTATTAGACAAATCTGTTGCAGATATGTGCTTTTCCCACTCCTGGAACAGCAGACAATGCAGAGACTAGATGAATTGCCATAGATAGATGAGTAGCCTATAGTAGATATTTGGATACAATGTTTATGGGACTCACATGTTTGGACCCATGACAAGAACCATATTAGATGCTTCAGACAGAAAGAGATTGTTAGACTGCATGATATAAACAGTATTAAAACCATTGCTATTCGATCAACAAATTAATGGTGAAATGACATGAAAATGAAGTAAATACTGAAGATCTGCAACTTACAACAAAATCAGTATGCAAGCTCTCGAGAATAGGATGTCGTCCAGCATTAATTGCCATTGGACCATCATCTGTTTAATTGAAAACAATTACCAGATCAGGACTCCACAACACTTGGTGAAATCAGTTACTAGTGATGAATCATATTGCCCACCTGTGAATTCAGGTCTCGTGTAACGATCAACAGGTTTTGTAGATATAGTGAACGCAAAAGAATTTACAAGCATGTCCAACAGACATAATACTTCGGCAAGCAATGTCAAGATACCAATGTCTTCTCTAATCTCATTAATAAACCCTGAAACAATAATACAAATTTATGCAACTTAAATATTTCTGTGGAAAATTGCATAGATGCATAAAATAGTTGAAATGTGAAATATCGTGTGGAAAAATCCAGAGCTCCATTGCCCACAAGCTTCTACAATTTCATCAAACATTAATATACCACGAATCAATTTGCATGCAAATTAGGAGTGATAATCTGAACAATTTCCTTCTAGTTTGAGGGTTCAAGTAGTCAAATCCATGAGTGCCAACCAAAAAAGTCTGGCCAATGCCGTCATATTGATAACCAGAATAGGTCAGGAAAGAAAAGAAATGGATGACTACAAAGATCATCAATAAAGCAAAAGTAGGCGAACCACAATTACATATTAAGAAGAATGATTCTCTACAATGGCTAACAGCTGCTACCTACATGGGAGGATGCCAACAAATATAGAATTTGGTATCTCAATGCAACAAATATGCTAAGATTCATTTCTTGAGAGTAACCCTAAGGAGGGTAGCATATATACACACACACTCCAACAAAATAGATTATGCATGCATGCATTGCATGATAACTCATAGTTTATTGCTACAAAGATATAATAAGGGGTATTCATTAATTGGACCAGAGCTTAACCCATATAATTCGAAATTGAAAAATGAAGCAACAAAAGTCCAATGAACAAATGATGAATGATCCTGCTTAATGGCCATGGCAACCTTCCAGACAAAGTTCTGTGCGCAAGAAGCACTCAGCAGCAGCCGACTTGTTCCTAACATTTAGCTGCAAATTTGGGTAGAAAGCACATGGCAATAAGTGGCAGTTTGAAGAAATAAAGCTCTCCAACAGTATAACCATATTCGTTGATTTTATATATTAAACAATAAGATGAAAAAACTTATTTCCAGTGAATCTTTGATGATATTATACCATACACTTAACAATTACTGTGTTCAGAACTATGTTTGCATGTAGTATCTTCTTAGTATTCTGGAAAATAATCTTCTTCTAACATGTTTTTATTTGTTGGTAAACATTTAAAAAATGGCAAACAGCTTTTAGCAAAAGAATTGTTTGCTCTGTCACTTGAACAAGTCGGTAAACTTTCTTTGAGAGAGAATAAAATAAAATAAAATGGAAAATATCTCTTCAGTAGATAATAACTATTGGCTAGCACAGATTCCACTGGAAAATTGAACCTTGGAGAAAAGAACGACTTGGCTAAGTTTGCAGCGTGCCAATTAGTGTCAGATTACTAAAAATGACCAAGAATGATAATTGTGGAAGTAAACTTACCGAAGCAAGCTCCAAGCTTGAGCAGTGCACATTCTTCCCATGCCTAACCACCTTTCGATTAGAAATTCACAAATATTTGGTTAGCTTTGTTTAGCTAAGAGTGTGGTTCTTAAAAGGGATATCCACATACCTGGATAAATGTATTAGGAAGCTTTTCAGTTATGTCCTTCTGGGGTATAATGAAATAAAATCCTAGTCTGTTATTATATGGTATCTTCAAGTTTGGAAGCTTAAAATCCTCCCTGTACTTGTTCGCGAGGTTATATATTGCTGAAAATGTATTATGTTAATTATTTGTGTTAGGTAAAATTAGAAAATGATGACAAGAAAGAGTAGACACCTTCACTGGTATCGCAGAAAGATCTACGAGCAACATCAAGCAGCCCATCTATTCCTGCCTTAATAGCAAAACATTGCTGAGTGCAGGCTACAAAAGGAGCCCTTGAATGAACAACATCTTCATCAATGACATCCCCAATTCTAGGATCACAAAAGAAAACACACAACCAAAACAAAAGGTGAATGATTCCTTAAAACATAGATGGATATACTTGTTATATAAATTGGTCAGAAAATGCTAAAATATGTTAAATACTGGCAATACCAACTAAGAACTTAAAAAATATACAAAAGAAAGCAGGAAGGCCAGAACAATCTGCTAATCCAAAGCCTTGTGCAAGAGCCAGAAGTAAATATGTTGCCGCAATTTATCTTTTCATTTGAAACAGGAGGGTAAAGAGTCAGAAAACAGTACCTCTTTCTCATGCCTGCATACTTTGGGTTTTCACATATAGTCTGATAAATGTTGTGAAGAAGAAAACTTTTTGCCCCCTTTAGAACCTGTGTGATGGGAGCAACACATTACATGCATGAAAAGATAGCTCTTAGTATGTTTCTAGTAATTACAGACATTTACACTTCAATGAACAAAATAAAATGCATCTTAGGAAACAAAACAAAATGGAAAATGAGTAGAAATAATTCAGGCTAATACTCAATAAAAATGGAATACTAGGACAAACACATATCCATAACAATACCTTGGAGAGGAATGGTATGGCGTCTAGAGCAGTTTTAAGAACAATAATGTCAGAAATCAGCATTTGGCTCTTTCTACCATTGGCAGGCCTCAGTACCTCATCAGTGACCTTTTTGGACTTGAAGCAGAAGTGACAAAGAACCTTATCTAAGGCATGATTAAACATATGAAAGTTGTAAAGGTGATAACCATAGTATCTACAGTGTGTCACAGCCAGAAGAGGATATAGGTTTTTCTCAAGAGAAAAAGACAACACAAATTAACCTGAATACCTGATTCTTTCGGAAACTTCCGAAGGCCTTGCGTCAAGCCAAAGAATAGTTCCTCATTGCTCATTAGCTCATCCTAAAATTTAAGATATAAAATAAAAAATGAAACTTATTCCATATATTACTGATTGTTTGCAATGATAATATTAGTAACTCTATACTTGTTATATCCCATATTACAGTTGACTTTCAATCGTGCAATGAAGCATGCTGCATGCATATCAATATTACAAGATTTCCGCATGCACAGAGCAGGGTTCATATTCCACAATCATAATTCATTGACATACTATTACTAGAAGGTCCAGAACCTATCCATACCACACAGTATTCACACAATCACACGAGAATTCTTTTTGGACAAAACAATTGTATTTTATCTTTAACTTTGCATGAGTATGGCATATCAAAGTACAATACATGTACCATACAGGGTACTGTTTTTAAAGGAATTTTTTAAATCCTGAAAACATGTGTTTTGCACATATATCAAATCAATTTTTCAAAAATTGAGCATCTATATGTTTTAAATTTTAACATTTAGGTTGGATCCATGAATATCAAATTTGTAGATTTGTCTTGAAAAGTACTTTCATTATATTATAACTTTATCGTGTTTTAAAATACATTACATTAGAAATTAGTGGTCAAGATTGCATTTAAGAGAACATGCCAATGTCTAAAATGACATGTTTTCAAGACCAGAGGAAGTACTAATCTTTGTTCCCCCCAAAAAAATGAAAACTTAAACCTTGTTGCACTGTACAAATATTGGCAAACTTTAGATACAACCTACAAGTATATCCAGATGAATCAAACGAATTGGTGAAAGATGTTACCTATAGGTTGGAATAGAATTCTGGAAATTTGTGATAAGTATCACATGGAATGAATACTAACTTTACAATGTGCACAAGTACTAACATGCTTCAGTCTTCAGATATCTGGCAAACGTAAACAACACCTAAACTTCCACAGGTTCTACACATCAACTCAATTTTCTCTAGAGCATAACATGAGTTAACTCTACTAAATATAAATTTTCTCTAGAGCATAACATGAGTTAACTCTACTAAATATAAGACCAACCAGAACCTAATCAGTAATCAGTTCAAACCCGTATCAACTTAATAATGTACAAAATATACTATATCCTATCATATTCACAAGTTTGAAATGTTAGACCATTGTATGTCCAACTATTGATCAAATAAGCATTCTTTTTATGAATTGAGAATAACATAAAAGCTAAAAAGTAAACTCTACTTACCAAGCAATCCAGCCGAGTATTGATAGTTTGAATATCTTTTAATGGTTGCAACAAGTTGGCTCTCAGTAGTCTAGACCTGAACAAGCATGTTGAAGAGAATGGCTGCAAAGCTTAATATTCCAACATATAGGCAAAACCGCAAAACAAAGTAAAACAATGTGTACCATGAATGGAACTTGACATAAAACTTTGGTAGAACGTTATGTCAAGAAATAATTATTCAAAATTGAAAAAAGATGAAATTATTGATGTTTAACACTACATCTACAAGACTATTAATTCACGGTAACAGAATTAAGAAATTAAATTAGATTTAGCATTTTCTGCAGCATGAAGGCATACCCTCCTGTAGTCTTTGTAGTCTTCAGCATCTGAAAGAGACTTTTCTTTTTGTTGCTAGTTCCCCACAATTCAGTATGAAGAGGGTCAATAATTTCCAATGTTTGAACACTGCTCGGTGCATATATGAAACAATGAAGGCAATTCAGTTCTTGTTGCGAAAATATTTAACTTATATTCTTTCAGTTCCTTTGGTGAAGAAGATAAACCAAGCTACAGCTAGTACTATTTATTTAACTTCATGGTGTATAATTCAAAGAGTACCTAGTTGAATCGATGTTCATGTGGTCAAATGAGCCGTTGAACGTAACCTGAAAGGATATACATAGATATGTAAGAAGACAAATATGGAAAGCCATAGCAGCTCAACCGGTGAAAGAGTAAGAGCCTTTCCAAATCCGAACTAGGGATCAGATCAACGCAAATAGTAGAAGAGAAAAAATAGTCAGCCAACATTTTGAAATGTTTGTAACAATGATAAAAATATGAATGCAATGGTTGACATGTTGAAGGTTATATGTGAGTTTCAGCATGTAATTTTTTAAGAGAGCACGGTTTACATGCAATAAATTCTAATTCTTTTGCTCCTATGTTTTGGCAACAAAATGTACAAGTGAATAACAGTTTAAACTTCAAACAATATTGTGCATCTGCAAGAGACAGCTACCTGAAAGAAACACTAACCCTGCATGATGAGCTATTAAAAAAATTTAAGCACATGCAGCCTGCATAAACCAGCTACTCACCCGATACTGAAACAATCTAATCAGAACTACAAAGAAAGATCACAACTTGTTTACATGAACACAATAATGAGTTAATCTCACTTTAAAACCCTGTTTTTAGAGATAATGCATAAAATCTTTTCCAATCAGCATAACCACCGTAGCTCATTGAAAAGAAGTCACAAAATGGAACTAAACAGGAAGAAACAGATTTCCCATTTGTTTAAGATACATAATTTCATAATAATGCATTTACAGGTGAAAAATAGGCTTAACAAAGTGATTTATTGAGAGCAAACCCTCCAAAAACTTACTGATAGAGAGTGGTTAGTAATAATTACACCTTTTTCTGATTCTATCCTGTAAGAGAAACAAAGTAATTTGTTAAAGAATTATGTGATACTTCATTTTCACAAAGATGCATGTGTTGCATCCATGAAAAAAAAACATGTGATTCATTCGTGGGTAACCTTGTTATGGCAAATGAAAGACATTTCAGAAAAATGCGATATGAGAAGTCTAAATTAGGTCACAACTGTAATTCTTACCAGCAAGAGATATTTAAATTGAAAGATGTCATTATGAAGAAAAGGATAGGTGAAAAAATGATGTGATGAACATGGCTAAACAAACAAACAAACAAATGGATGCTACTGCAAGCTTCCTTTGTGATGTGTTCAACTCTCAAATGACTAAAGGAAAAAAAATCAAAACACATATTTTATGAACACTATACACGTCAGCTTTTATCCTATGCTATAGGAGAAACCATGTTGCTTCATCCTCATTTCTTTTCCAATACAAGAAAAAATAGTTATCTGTAACCAAAACAAAAGTAATGTGAGATATGCATTTTGATGATCCACGATAAGCTTTTCATGAGTCCAAAAACCTTTATGGAGTTTATAGCTTGAAGCCTTGAACTCAGTATCCATTTCAATGGACCAAACAGCAATAAATATGCAGGGGCATTATCTCAATAGTATCATCAAATGAAGGTGCTAGGCATGACTTCTTGAAATATTCTAAAAATAAATAAAAATGCAAAACAAAATTTAGCAAGTAAATTGCTTTGAGAGTTGTAGTACCTAGTAAGTTCTCATTCTCCAGCAACATTTTGAAAATTAGAAAAATAAGTTTTAACTTTGGTAACTCGTGTCCATGTTGAAGTAATTCACTACTATATTCGTGGGACATACACCATAGTTACTTAGGAAGTTATTAATTTAATCCTGAACATGGAATGTGTCATAGTCCAGTGAAGTATCAATGTGTTGAGCACACATACCACTTAATTGTTGCAGAGGCAGCAGCAAGACAAAGATAGTACTGCTTGCAATATGTATCTAAACCAAGTGCAGATGGGTCCCTAGCTGAAAGATTTTTTACCATAACAGCACCCTTGAAAAAATATAAGGACATGAATGAACGTATGATGTTAAAGACAGTTATTCACCCAACAATTAAGCGAGTAAATGATCAGGAGGGAACACAAAGCATTATACCTTTGTGTCATCAAAGCAGCCACGTGCCATTGTGATCTAAAAAGTGAATTCCATTTAGACTAAACCAAACTGGTCTTTTTTATGAGAAGAATACAGAACAAAATCTCCATATTAGCAGCAATCACCTTTTTATTTGCTGGCAAATGTTTACCAACCAGCTCTGAAACTCCAACCATACCATCTGCTGCTGTTTTGTTTGGGGGCACAATTACAACTATAGGATCATAGAAATGCAGCAGTGTCTTAGTATTGTGGTAAGAGCAACTGGTCTCAATATACTGAGAAAGGTGCAGTGAGGCTGATCTCAAATCAAAAGCCGCAACCCCAACCTGCAACAGTACAGTTCATAAATCCTCGTGATTTTTGGGTTCTTAATTGTTTACCTATTTTGACTTTGAGTTGAATTAGATGATGTACATATAAACTGGCGTGCACAGACAGCCCACACATCGTCCTTGAAATTGGTTTTGTCCGTTGGCAATCCAATCCGGAAACCCAAAGAATTGGCCAACATATAAGAAACTACCGGCCAAAATTTATGTAACAAAAAAAATGAAATGGCTGGACACGGGGGTAATGTGAGCGCCTCTCCAACATTTTACGATGCCATATCAGACAAACTCGATCCGAGCGTCTAGGGCGGGACAATCGAGGATAAGCATGCTAAAACTCCAAAACCTCAAATAAAGCCACTCGGGACGCCGTCGAAAGGGAGATGGAACCACCGCAAAATTAAATCTGTAGCCCAAATGGCCAATCAGATCGATTAATATGGACTTCTGGAGCAAGTAATCTAGCGTAGCAGCACCCCACGCGCACGCGCGCGCATGCAAGTCTAAGCCAATCTGCCGTGCAGAACGAGAAGGAAACAATCAGAGGAGGGAGAAGGTGCCGAAACGGAAGACGGGGATAAGAGTAGGAAGCTGACGAACGGATCAAGCGAGCAATCAAGCAAGCAAAAAATGCAGGGAGTTGGGACTCGGGAGGGTTTTCAGTCAGAAGCATAACCTCCTTTGCTCGGTTCTCGATGAGGCCGAGCACGAAGCTCGACCGATCGCCCCCGCCTCCGCCTCCACCGCTATTGCCACCGTTTCCGGCTCCAGCGGCGTCGCCCTTCATCTCCCCCGATCTCCGCGACGGTGAACCCGTGCGTGCCCCGATCCCCGAGCGAGGAGCGGGGAGGAACCGACCTAGGAGGTTTGCGCGAGAGGCTAGAGGTGGCAAACCCTCCTTATTTATACCTACTCTTGGGCTGGGTCCTCGGATAAGGGCCTATAAGCCCATAATTTACAGCCTATTCCCGTGCAAAAGCCGGATTTAGTTCAGAAGGCGGCTGGGCCGAGATCGACCAGGTTAAATGGGAATTTTTTTCGTAAATAATATTTATTTATTTTTTGAAATTGGAATTCCGGATTTTTTGAAATTGCAATTCCGGATGACGCAGTCAAAAAATTATAAAACTAGACCTCTGTCGATATTTGAAATGTCAACAGAGATCTAGTTTTGTAATTTAAAAAAAATAAAAAAACCGTCAAATGGTTTGTTAGTTAGGATGCTTCAGTTGTATCCATCAAATAGAATCGGATAGTTTCTATCAGAATGTTTTAAAATGAAAATGGATATGGATTTTTTATACGATATGAATATGGATTTTTTTATATGAAAATATGATGTCACTAGTCTACCCTACTATATAATTGGCGAAGTATGATCACAGCCATAAACAACCATGGACAATCATCTGAAAGATCTGGACCCTTCAATTACTCCTGTCAAATCTTAACCATTAATCTTCTCTAATCTAATCTAATATCCTCTATACAACCAAAAACAATCGAGCCTCCCCTCTCCTCCGCCGTGGCTCGTGTTCGGAAGATGGAGGATGCCCACAACCACCGCCTCTCCCTGCTCCACGTCTCTCCTCTCCTTTCCTTCCTGAAACGTCAAACCCTAGCACACTCGGCCTCACCGCCGTGCTTCACCCTCTTCCCACTTCACCCTGTCCTCCCCACTCCGATGCTTCCTCCACCCCGCGAAGCCCACGACAGAGCGATCGCCGCCCCCTGGTCCGAGGAGGGGAGGCACGGATCGGGTCCAACCGTGAAGACGACGACGACGGACAGGGCCCCTCCGCACGGTGCCGTCCCTCCACCCGGCACCGCGCCACCCCTGCCAGTCAGGCCTTCTATCTGGTTTCGATCTGGTTTCAAGTCATGTAATGATGGAGCTGGTGTCTTTGCCTCTTCTACAATCTTCATGATCTCTTCAACAGTCTAATCTGAGTAGGTCGGGGCACTGTTGTCCTTCTTATAGTACTTCGCTTGTACTGCTTCTGTAAGCTCCCGAGGCAAGTTCTTCAGAAACCAGGGGTGGTTTCTGATTTCCCTAATTGTTATTCCCTGCAATGGTTCAGGCTTTGCATGCTACCCTCTCCAATGGATACCTTCGCAGGATTCGCAACAAAGATTTGAGAGAGGAGCTGCCTACAATCTTATGATAGATGGACATACTCCGGTATTTTGTACTGAATTGACACAATTTTTCGCAAAAACAAGGTGTGGGCACAATAAATTTAGTACATTTGCGAGACTGTTAAATAGGAATTTAGAGAGGCTGTTGGACGAACTGAGCGAATTAGTACCCCAATTGTCTTTCTGAATGGTTATTTGTTAGTTGTTAGAGAGACTGTGATACTTGAGTAGATAATCTGTATGGTTATTTGTTATTTGTTATTCTATGTTGAGTCATTCTATTTTGGCATATCTACATTTTCTTTTCTTGATTCTGTAATTGGTCTTTTTATGGTTGAGGAATGACAAATTGCCCTTTCCTGGATGCACATTTCATAATCGAAGCTATTTAACTTGGTTTTACCATTCATGTATTGCTTTTTTTTCTACTATCAGTTTGAAGACTTGTTTTCTGGAGCCATAAGAGAAGTTACACAAGAAACCGGGGTAAGTACACTGTTTTGACTTGTTTTATTGCAATTAAGCTACTTTGGATGAATTACTTCGATATTTAACATGATATTACACTGCACTTTTTAGATAGAAAGTTTTTTCCTGGATGTCATTGCTTTCAGGTATATCAAAGTACAATCAACGAAGTCATTTAGACCTTTTACTGATGAGAGCTCCTTCATGGAAATATAAATTTCCCCACCCACCCTCTCCTCTTCTCCCCCGATCCAGAGAGTGTCACCGGCCAGGGCTTCAATGGAATTGGACGGGACAGAGATACGTAAGAGATACTTGAATGACGTCGCCGGCCGTGGCCCTGGTCCTCTCCGGCGTGGTGGCGCCGTGGCGTCACGCCGGTGAAGACAAGGGGCACGGAGGGAGTTTTAGGCAACTGCCAATCTTTATTCAAGCATGTAGAAATAGAGATTAGGGATTGGTTTATATACTACCAATCCCCCTTCTTTTACAAGTTGATTGCTAAAACAGAAATAACCTTAACTTGCTATCCTTAGAGCTAAATCAATCTATTAGTTGATACTTATCTGGTTCCCCTGGGCCCTCTTCCCTTGTTCAGCTGCCTCTTTCCCCTGATCGGCCAGAGCTACAGCGTCGCCCCAAGGACCTGGGCCTCCTTTCCTTGTTCGGCCGCCTCCTTCCTTTGATCTGCCAAAGCTACCGCCCCAGGAACCTTCCCTGCCTCCTGTTGCTTCCTTTTGCGCCGGCTGTAGGTAAGGCCCCACCTGACATCTCTCCTTCCCTTGACAATCAGCTCGTCCGTGAGCTGGAAGGAAGGATACAACTGGCGAAACTCAGCAAGGTCCATCCAGGAAGCATATGCTGCCCCTAAACCTTTCCATTGGACAAGCAGCTCATGCCGCCCTCTTGCCAATCTGATTTTGACCACTGTGTTCGGCTTGAGGCAGACCCGGCCATGGCGGATGGTAGGAAGCACACCTGGTCCTGTGGGCTCGACACCTGGTCCTGTGGGCTCGACACCCACATACTTCTTTAGCAGACCAACATGAAATACATCGTGTAGTTTAGCTCCCGCTGGTAATTCCAGTTTATAAGCAACATCTCCAATGCGATCCAGAATTTTAAAAGGGCCAAAATACTTCGGCCCTAGTTTACCCTTGCCGACCGTTGTGAGTGAGGCGATCGACCGGTGGAGGAGTCGTAGCCAGACCCATTGTCCTACCATAAATTCTAGCTCACGATGATGACGATCATAAAACATCTTGTTGTGGTGTTGTGCTTGCTCTAGGCGTTCTCGGACCTCCAACAGAAACTCGTCACGGTCCCGGAGCTGATTGTCAACTGACGACAATCGCGTATCACCAGCAGTGTATGAGCGGACTGAAGGTGGATCCCGGCCGTACACCACTCGGAATGGTGAAGTCTGCAAGGAAGACTGATATGCTGAGTTATAGCAGAATTCCACCCAGGGTAACCACTGAAGCCATTTGCGAGGGTGATCACCGGTCAAGCAGCGAAGGTACATAGTGATTATCTTATTTGTAGCTTCGGACTGGCCATCGGACTGCGGATGGAATGCTGATGTGAGATTGAGCTTGGTACCGGACAAGGCAAACAATTCCTTCCAAAACTGACTGGTGAACACCGGGTCACAATCGCTGACGATGGACCCCGGTATTCCATGAAGGCGGACGATGGAGTCGAAGAAGGACCTGGCAACTGAAGTGGCTGTGTAGGGGTGGCTGAGGGTGATGAAGTGGGCATATTGAGAGAACCTGTCGACCACCGTTAAAATAATTGTCTTCCCGTTGACGCGTAGCAGCCCCTCAATGAAATCCATTGCGATGTCGCACCATACTGTAGAGAGGACGTCCAATGGTTGTAAAAGGCTGGCAGGGTGAAGATGCTCGATCTTGTTCTTCTAGCATGTGACACACGCCCAAACGTAGTCGCGGACGACTTGGCGGGCACCTGGGACATGGAAGTCGGCGCGTAGGTGATGGAGTGTCTTCTCTGCTCCTTCATGTCCCATGCCATGGGCGCTCGCCAGGATGTCCTGTAAATAGGACGATGATGACGGGACGTAGATGCGCCCGTCCACCGTGAGGAGGCCGTCCCGCAATG
This sequence comes from Zizania latifolia, assembly GCA_000418225.1. Lineage (NCBI taxonomy): Eukaryota > Viridiplantae > Streptophyta > Magnoliopsida > Poales > Poaceae > Zizania > Zizania latifolia. The sequence continues at coordinate 350,622 of KE372003.1, forward strand.
ACCAGCCCGCACCCTGGGTTCCCGCAGCGACGGCAAAGTGTAGGTCGTGAAGCTGGGGGTCGTTGTCATACCCATGACGCAGATCATCAAAGAGCTGAAAAGTTGGTGCCGACAGGGTACTGATTTCAGCCATGGCCTCCGTATCACGCCTGGAGAGAGCGTCGGCCACCGTATTGGTGGCGCCCGGCTTGAACTCCACACGGAAGTCGAAGCCGAGAAGTTTGCTCGTCGACTGATGCTGCGGTATCGTCGAGAGTCGCTAGTCAAGCAGAAATTTCAAACTATAATGATCAGTACGGATTAAAAATGGGTGCCCCTAGAGGTATGGCCACCAATGGCAGATGGCCTGGACCAGGCCGATCAACTCCCTCTCGTAGGCGGCAAGTATGGCATGTCGGGGAGCGATGGCTCGGCTGAAAAAGGCCACCGGACCGGTTCCCTGGTGTAGAACGGCCCCGAATCTGGAGCCGGAAGCGTCACATTCGACGATGAAGTCACGGTCAAAGGCCGGCAGCTACAGGACTGGTGCGGATGTCAGGGCCTGCTGAAGAACGCGGAAGGCCGATTCTGCGTCGACCGACCACCGGAAGCCCTCTTTACGTAACAGTTTTGTCAAGGGGGCGGCGATCGTGCCGTAGTCGCGGATGAAGCGACGGTAGTAGCCTGCCAGTCCGAGGAATGCCCGGACCCCCTTGACCGACCGTGGGGTCGGCCACTGGAGTACTACGCCCACCTTCTGCATATCCATGGCCACCCCTGTTGCAGAGATGACGTGGCTGAGGTACGCCACAGATGGAAGTCCGAAGGAACACTTTGACTTCTTGATGTAGAGCTGATGTTCCTGCAACTTGGAGAAAATGAGGTGGACGTGCCGGAGATGCTCCGACCATGAAGAGCTATATATTAATATGTCGTCGAAGAATACAAGCACAAACCGACGTAGGAATGGCTGGAGCACTTCGTTCATCAATGCTTGGAAGGTTGCCAGCGCGTTGGTGAGACCGAATGGCATAACCAGGAACTCAAAGAGCCCTTGGTGAGTGCGGAAAGCGGTCTTCTCCACATCATCTGGGTGCATAAGTACTTGATGGTAGCCGGAGCGGAGGTCCAGCTTGGTGAAGTACTGGGCGCCATGGAGTTCGTCAAGAAGCTCTTCAACGACGGGAATTGGAAATTTGTCTTTCACCGTGTGATCATTGAGAGCCCGATAGTCGACGCAGAACTGCCATGAGCCATCGTGCTTCTTGACGAGGAGTACTGGAGCGAAGAATGCTAAGGAACTTGGGCGGATGACTCCTGATTGCAGCATCTCAGCACACTGCCGCTCCAATTCTTCCTTCTGTGTGTGGGCGTAGCAGTAGGGACGGATAGCCACCAGTGTTGTCCCTGGTAGCAATCGGATCCGATGGCTCCTCTGTCGGGGTGGTGGTAGTCTCGTCGGCTCGGCGAAGAGTGGTGCGAAGGAGTGAAGGAGGTCGTCCATGAGGTCCGTCGTGGCCGCGAGGAGCGGGGACGGCGGTAGGGAGGCCTCTGGTGCCGCCCAGGTGACACGGTGGCCATTCCTGACGAACGCCATGGTGCGGCGACCGAAATCCCATAGGATCGGTCCAAGGGACTCCAGCCACTGAATCCCTAGGACCATGTCGTAGGACCCTAAGGCGAGCCCATAGCAGTCGATGATGAAGTGCTTGCCATGGATGTCGATGGGCAGGTTTTGACAGCAGCCCAGACACGTCAGCTTGTCGCCATTTGCCACTGCTACTCGCAGCCCGCCCGGACTTGTCAGGGGCACGCCTGCGCGCACCACGGCCTTGGTGTCGACGAAGTTGTGAGTCGATCCTGAGTCAAGTAGTGCGAGGAGTCGTGTGCCATTGATGTCCACTTCAATTTGCATGGTGCACCCCGAACGTGGATGGAGATTGTTGGTTCTTCATCCTCTGCATCCGACCCCTCCCCATCGTCGACTACCTCGATGGCGAAGATGTGCTTGCACTGCAATTTATGGCCAGGGACAAATAATTCATCACAATGAAAACACTTCCCTTCTTTCCGGCGCTGCGCGATCTCTGATGGCGACAAGCAGATCTTGCTGGATTCTGGCTTGCCGTTGACGGACGCCAAGGAGGCCGCCGGGCCTGATACTGCCATTGTTGAGGACACTGTTGTGGCTGGTCGGTTGAAGAATCGACTGGTAGACCGGCCGGCCTGAGGTACCGGGCTGTCCCGTGATGAGTTCCGCTGCTCATAGGCCCGTGTGAAGATGATGGCGTCGTCAAGCATTGCTGGTTGCTACAGAGACACGTTTGTTCGTAATGGGTTGCCCAGACCCATGACGAATAACTGTACCTGCTGGTGCTCCGTCAGGGTCGTGTCGCAGCAGGAGAGAGCGATGAACCGCTTGCTGTAGTCGTCCACTGTCCCGGTGCGCCGTAGCATTGCCAATTCGCCGATCGGGCTGTCGGTGAGGGGAGGCCCGAAACGCGCGTTGATAAGCTTGATGAACTGCTGCCACGTCGGGCGCCCGCCATTGAGTTCCATCCGGTGAAACCATAGCTGGGCGTCGTCGAGGAGGTAGAAGGCGGCGAGCGCTACCCTCTTATTTTCTGGCGTTCGACGGACGTGGAAGTAATGTTCACACCGGTTGAGCCAGGGCAGGGGGTCGCTCGTGCCGTCGAACTTTGGGAACTCAAGGTTGTGGGCAATCGGTACGACATCACCGCCCTGATCGTTGCTGTCGTCATCTCCTGGGCGTCGGCGGTGCAGCCGGCCCCTCCCTTGGTGGCGCGGTGGTGGGTCCTGATCCACCTCGTCGTCGCTGTCGGTCCGATGGTGGTTCCTGCGCCTCCCTCCCTGGTTACGAGGCGGGGGATCCGCCTGATTGCCGGTGGCTGGGAGGGGGTGGCGCCCCGCGTTCTGGACGAATATTTCCAGCGCTGCAACCCTCTCCTCTAGGGGTTGAATTGGCTGTAGCTTTTCCTCGATGGTATCCAAGAGCTTCATGACGGCCTTCAGTGCTTCTTCAACCCCGGTCCCTGATCCGGTGCTTGCTGATGAATTCATGGTGGCGGAAGTGGAACCAGCGAGCTCTGATACCAAGTTGTCACTGGCCAGGGCTTCAATGGAATTGGACGGGATAGAGGTACGTAAGCGATACTTGAATGACGTCGCTGGCCGTGGCCCTGGTCCTCTCCGGCGTGGTGGCGTCGTGGCGTCATGCCGGTGAAGACAAGGGGCACGGAGGGAGTTTTAGACAATTACCAATCTTTATTCAAGCATGCAGAAATAGAGATCAGGGATTGGTATTGGTTTATATACTACCAATCCCCCTTCTTTTACAAGTTGATTGCTAAAACAGAAATAGCCTTAACTTGCTATCCTTAGAGCTAAATCAATATATTAGCTGATACTTATTTGATTCCCCTAGGCCCTCTTCCCTTGTTCGGCTGCCTCTTTCCCCTGATCGGCCAGAGCTACAACTGTCGCCCCAAGGACCTGGGCCTCCTTTCCTTGTTCGGCCGCCTCCTTCCTTTGATCTGCCAAAGCTGCCGCCCCAGGAACCTTCCCTGCCTCCTGTTGCTTCCTTTTGCACCGGCTGTAGGTAAGGCCCCACCTGACAGAGAGGTAATCCAGCTCGCTCTCCTCCCCGTCCCAGACAATCCCAGAACCCTAACGCCCTGTTGCTAACTGTTTATCTTTTGCTGTGGTGGATGGCAACAAGCAGGTTCGTGCCAGCTGCAAGGTCTGTTCACATGTCTCTGCTCTACATTTGTTAAATTCCATCTTTGTTTGCTTAATTGATGAAGCCCAAAAAATTGATGGCATGGTGGTATCACGCTTGTGAATGCGGAGTATAGCACGGTGAAGAACCTGCTGACAGATCAAGTGCGAGAGAAGGGGAAGGTTGCTGTGGTGCCTTCAACCACATGCTGCTTCCAGGCAAAATCTGTGGCTCCTCTTTATTCTGTAACTGCATCTTCTGTTTTTCTTAGGTAAAATCTCATGGTATTTTTGAACAATTGCATTAGTATGCAGATGCACATTGATTTGGATTGTTTGAAATGCTACCAAAATCGACACACCTACCACAAATATAGAAATTACTGTGTTAAAATTGATATTACTTTTACATTTTAATGGAGCTCACAATTGTCTGGGAAGAACACAACATATTAAAGATGCTGATAATAAAGGCGGCAGTACTGCCATTGTACCTGCACCACATATGCTGATAATAAAGGGAGAAAAACGCAGGCAGATTTCAGATCTTTGGCTGGATTTCGCGTGGTCGCACAGAATATTCAGTTAACAATCGTTTCGCCGAGTTGATTTCGATGGCGAGGAAAAGGATGTCCCCGTATGGGTGCAAAACCTCCTGCTATAGTTTTTGCTTCTGACCTTTGTTGTTGACTCGTGCATCGAATTCGCCTTGCCGTTCTCCAAATAGTGTTCAGAGATGGACTGTAGTAGCTGAATCTGTTGCCAGCAATTGTGTTCCGTTTTGTAGGTTGGCAACGAAGCGAATCTCGTCGAATCAGCAGCTATCGCCCCAGGGATTGAGAGCACCCTCGGTTGCACCGGGAAAACGACAGCCGGCTGCGCACCTCTCCAGATCATGCATATGCTCTTCACAGAATCACATCTCCGGCAGCGATCCACCTGGGTGCAAATCCAGCGGCCAACACTTGAGATTGTTGTTCTCAACCTTTCCCTCTAATTTTTCTTATGTACGTGGTTTTAGATTTATGTATAGAACTAATAAATTAATTTAAGGTAACCAGAAGTTTTAAATCATTTTATATTTAAAAAATGTATGCATGGAGAAGCATGAGAGAATCCTTTGACCTGCAACAGAAAAGTCACGCAAGCACAGTTTAGGTTTGCACATGAATGCAAATACGGGCACTGGCACTCTGGTGCGTTACTGTATGTTTCGTCAAGTTATTTGCTAAATGCAATATGATGTCGTCATTCTTTCAGACAAGTGCATCTCTGAAGTTCACAAGTTTGAACCCAAAGGGGAGCATCTGGACAATGGTTGCAGGAGGTGGTGCCAGTGTCATATACGCTGATACAGTAAGCTTGAGCTTCTCCCTTGTTTCAACTTAGCTGTGCATGGATTTCATGCTACTGTCAGTTGACCTTAATTAGGCTTGTATATGAAATTAGGTGTCTTTTTTCTTGTTTACTAGGTTGGAGATTTGGGATATGCTTCAGAATTAGGAAATTATGCAGAGTATAGTGGTGCTCCCAATGAGGAGGAGGCTCTACAGTATGCTAGAGTAGTGCTTGATGTAAGCACTCCAGATATAACCATAACAAAATTTCTATTCACTCCCTTGTTCTTTTCATCTGTTAATGATAACATTCAATGCAGTGTGCAACTGCTAATCCTGATGGCCGCAAGAGGGCTCTTCTCATCGGAGGGGGTATAGCAAGTTATTGGTAAATATCTCTTGTGGTGCTAAATGATCTTTTGGAAAAAAGAACTGCCAACTGATATTTCCTGAACCACCAAATTATCTTTTCTCAAAAGAACTGCTAGCTGACATTTGCCACATTTGCCTGCATTGATTATGTTTTGCTTGTGTAGTTGGTCTGATATTGTTCATGCATATAAGCTTTTGTACTTTTTATTTTGTACTTAAGAAGTAAATTAGCATTTATTTGTTTTTTTATTGTATTTTAATTTTTACCGTAGCGATAGCGCGGACACACTACTAGTCTATTCGGATTTTTGTATGGGCTGCCACTTTGCGCTTCACCTCCCTCGCCCCTAGCCACCCAGCGCTGAGAGCGCCACGCCGTGCATAGGAGAAAGATGGGGAAATGAAGAAAGAGGGAAGAGGGAACAAAAGATAAGGGAGAAGAAAGAGAAAAGGAGAAAAAGAGAAAAGAGAAAGAAAAAGGAAGAGAGAAAAAATAAGAAAAAAGTTTTCTACTTATAAACTGAGGATTTTTAAGGTTGGAAATCTAACATTTTCTTTGCGATTTTAAAAAGAAAGTAGGTCTTTTGAAAGATTTTAGAGTTCAAAATACTTCTAAATTTAGAGAATATTTATTATCTATCTAGACAGTTTTCTTATTTTGATAAATATCTGTAATTTTACTCGTATCTAATTCATATTCGATATGTATTCGTATTCGATAGTATCTATTTTTATATCCGTATATGGGGTATTCGTTTTTGAATCCAAGTCTAAGAAAAAATATGAAAACAAATATGATATTACATGCACTTCCACTTAACATAGATTTAAATGGTTCATCTCACCGCTATCTTATCTATTTCTATCCTTTCATTGCTTCGTCTCCGTACGAATGGAGAAACTGTTGTACTGTCTCAGCTGTGCTACTAGTCTCTATGAATATGGGTGATAATGGGTCAGGTCCGGATTGGCTAATATCGAACATGAACCCGTCTTCATTCAAACCTGACCCGCATGCCCCCACGAAGTAAAATTCTACCCCGAACTCGGACCGGTTGGGTCCCCCGCAAACCCGACAGGTCCCCATAAACCCGACAGTTTGGACGGACGAGTGGGCAAGGGGTAGCCAGGCTGGCGGCTGGGGAGCGGTCGGAGAGCAGCCAGATTTGTGCTGCTGGCGGTGGTGGAGGTGCAGCAACGGTAGATCTGGCCGCACGACGCCTGAGCAGGTCAGCTCCGGAGACGGAGAGGCTACGGTCAGATCCGGGCTGTGGTGGGGACGACAACGTAGTTTGGCAGTGCGGCGGCGCAGTCCAGCGCTCCGATGGCGAACGGAGATAGCTGTCAAGATCTTCGATGGCGACGGTGGCCGACTGCGATAGGGAGGAGGAGCAATCTGGCACTCCGACGGTGACTGGGGAAGGCAGCGTGGTCTGAAACTCTAGCAGCGACAGGGGCCGACAGCGATGGGCAAGCGGCGCGGTCTAGATCTCCAACGGTGACGAGTAGACTGCGCGAGCCAGCGAGCACGAGGCACGGTGGGCACGGGGCGCACTAGAGCAGGAAGCTGCGGGGTGCGG
>KE372003.1:387454-405121 GCA_000418225.1 Zizania latifolia
TAAGCTTGTAGTCTTCATCACAAAAATATGTCATGATGTTTGTCATTCTAGTTTGATAAGGCGATATATGCTTTAGTGAGCTTCAAACCACTTGACAATGAGTTTTTTAAACAAAATTAAATGATATACAGCAGTACACTTTGTTTATGAATATCAGCTGAAATACATATACAATCTAATTGACATATATTCCTAAGTCAGAGAATCTTAACACAAGGCCAACATGCAGATAATCCAATCTATAGCAGAAGTTTCGATGAGTAATATGCACATGTTTGCACAAATCCATCCACAAAAGATCCTTCCAACTCCATTTTTCAGGAAGATGGAAAGAGCAACACTGCTACCAAGTCCTTTTATACAAGTGATGACTTTGATATACTAATTTACTAACTTTGCAACTATATTGCTGCAGAACATTGTAGCTTACATCTTGTGTCAATACTGTTTGCAACTGTATAACACATATTACCTGTTAATTACATTGTCATGCATTATTTTTTATGTGCTTGTTGTTGCGTGCCTTCTGAATAAATGTCAAGGATCTCTCTTATATTGCAGGGAATTTTTCTCCTATTGGTCATGCCTCCTAATTCTCAACAAATAATTCTTTGGACAACTTGGTTGTGCATTCTTTGTTCATTGAAGGTAACTTGTGCAACTTCTACTAGTTGAGATTATTCCTGCACATTAACTGAAATTTCTGTTGCATCCAGATGTTTCAATCATTGGCTAGAGAACGCCTTGAACAGCTCAATGCTTCACCATCAGCAACTCCATCGAAATATTTTCGTGTATATTCTGCATTGTTGCTGGTTCTATCGGCTGATCTACTATGGTAATATTCCCTGGTTAGTCTTCATTAGAATGTTTGTTCTTTAGAAATGTTATTTACATATATATGTTTTCTTTGCTTACCAGTGTTATAATGGGCGTTGGATGCACTTGAATTTATTTTGATAGCGTAGATGTCAGAGATACATAATGTCATGTGCAACTTGAATTTATCCCTTAGAATTTCTAGCACCTTGCAACTTCTGTTGTAGTGGAATGATTACCATGTTGATACTTGAGTTTACCATATTTCCTTTTGTTACGGTGTTTTCAGATACAGCTGTAGCATGTTATACTTCTACAAGCTTTGGTGCAATTTATGTAAGAATAATGATGCTTCTGTTCAATGAACTCACAAGTACTTCATTATCTATCTTCTCCAGGATAAAGCTTTGTGTTGGATTCTGCAAGTCATGCAATTCAAAATTATTTTGGCTTCTTTTTTTTGAGCCACTTAGTATTGCCTTTGAGACAGTGCAGGTAATTCAACCTAGATTGTGGGTAATATCACTCTTTATCTTTTATTTTATTTTTATGATGATCTTGCACTATCATGGAAATCAGCAAGGCATTTAATCTTGGAGGATGGTGCCTATAAATGTCAACTAGAAGTCTAGAACTATTAAAAACATTATGAGTGTGTTGTGTGTATCTGAACGTAATTGGTACTTCTGAATATCTTCAACCTTTTTTCACATAGTATTTTCCTGGCAGTCAATCATAGTGCATGGATTTCAGTTATTTGACATATGGCAGCAGCATATGATGGACAGTGGTGTGGACTATCTTGATTTCCAAAAATCTTATAAGCAAACAGCAGGTGATAAACTACTTTTCGTTCACCGCTCAGGACTTGTTTAATACATTTTATTGAATCCTCTTGAGCTATGCATGAAGGATAGTGCCATACTGCCATACACGTTTCATGGTTAGCTGGTTATTACTGACCTAGAAAAGAATGTAAACAATAGACCCAGTGCAATATGCAAGAGTAAACTGTTTTATCTTTGACCGGCGACATATTTGTGAATATATAGACTGGCCATGAAAATAATACATGTGCATTTTTTCAAAAACAATCTCAGAACATTATAATTTCATTAGATTTTACAAATTTTATCACAATGCAAAGTGGCAATCAAAGATGCTTTCAGAGGCCATGCCAATGGCCAAAACAAAACTTTTTCCAGACATTCTGGAATAAATAATAGAGGTTCCATTTACACATCTGGCAGTAGTTGTGCTGGCCTGATCTGTTTGTAATACTGTAAAATTTGCTCTATAATCGGTTGGAACATTAGGTATGTCCATGCCAAAAAGTTTGTAGTGGCAATAGTACTAAATGTTCATTTGGTTTGTTGCCAAAAAGATGGAATTGTCAAAATTTTGGTAAGCAGGCCCACATTTCCAGAATTTTGGCAACAAACCAAACAATCATACTAAACCAAAATTTTGGTAAGGTTTACAATGGCAATGCTCCAAACAAGTCCATTGTTTCAGTTCAGGTTGAACAGAATTATAGTCTACAGTTCAGTGCATGCACATGTATGCTGTGATTTATCTCAAATCTGCTACGAAATTTCAATCACTCTTTGTAACTGCAGGGTCCTTTTCTGAGTGGAGAGACATGCTTATCAGAAATTTTGGTTTTGTCATTGACTTGATAAGCTTATTGATGTCACTTGGTCATTATTCAATGATCTTCTGGCTCCGTGGTATGGCTTTTCATCTGGTTGATGCGGTTCTCCTATTGAACTCGCGTGTAAGTGTGGCATTCACCTGTTAACTTCTGTTGGTAAACTGTTAGTCTTTAATAGATGTATGGTGTACTGACTGGTTCACTGGTATTCTTTTAAAACATTTACAGGCTCTTGTAGTTTCATTTTTGAAGCGGATAAAGACATACATCAAGTTACGGAAGGCACTTAGTTCAATTGATGGAGCACTTCCAGATGCTACATATAATGAAATTTGTGCATATGATGATGAGTGTGCCATCTGCAGGGTAAACAATTTTCTAGATTTTTATAAGCTCCATGTGTGTTTTGGGTGCTTCTGTATCTGATTTTCTTTTCGCATCTCCTGCAACTCCTAGGGACCAATGGCTCGAGCTAAAAAGTTGTCCTGCAACCATCTATTCCATCTAGCTTGCTTGCGATCTTGGTATGCACTGAATTCCTTTTATTATGTTGCAATTGATACTTGATGGCCTGCAGTACAATTTCACAGCTCATAATGTCCTACAAAGAAAACCTTTTGGCATATTCATTTTTATTTTCTGGAAATGGTGTTCCCACTATTATTTGTATGGGGAAGTACAGGCTGGAGTTGTGAACATACTCCATATGCCCAGTGGCGGATCCAACGGGGGGGCAAGGGGGGCGCGCGCCCTCCCTACGGTCTGGCCGGAACGCTAGTTCCTCTTCCTCAGCTCTGCTGCTTGCCTGCTTGTGCTGCCCAGTGCCCACTCCATACGAGCACAGATAGCGATGCATCCATGGAAAATGTCAAGGGCGTTGGCGTCTAGGGTCACTGGCCCTCGACTACGTAGTTCGTAGCCTCAGGATAGGTCGGCGTGGGGAGTTTCCCCTTGCTGCCCTATGGTGGAGAACGGGAAAGATTGAGAGAAAGGGGGATAGATTGGAGATCGGATTGATTCTTGCTTGCCTTGTTGCTGAATACTTGTGCCCATTATATAGGGTTTACAATCGAAACCAACTTGACTTACTATTGATTTAATCTATTATTTTTAAGAATTGCTAAAGATATCATAACTACAGAATATAATCTCTTGACTTAAACGCTAAGGACTCTTGATACTCTAGGACTCTATCTGTGGCGCCACTTTACCTGCGGCTACTGTTCACGTGAACAGTACCGCGTGGTACTGTTCACGCCTGAGCCTAGCAGCCCTAGCCCATAGCACATGACAGAAAATTTGTAAATTAGAGTACAAATTATGTTTTAACCCTGTTTTAGTGATATTGACCTTGAGTTACGGAAGGACTAAAAAAATTATGAAATTTCTATTTCTTCAAGATTGTCTGAAAAAACTGTCCCAACTATTCATATTTCTTCAAACTTGTCAAAAAAACTTCAAACTCAGTTTACAAATCAACTACTTTTATTTCTTCAATACTTCTTATCTACACTTCATCTATTATGACACTTTAGTTTTTTATTCTCATCATTAATTCATCAATTTTATTTTAAAAGTGAAGTTTCTATGGAATGATGTACAACAGTACAAGAGAAGAAATAATAGACTGATGGATTGATAAAAAACCTTATTATTGTTGTTGTTGGTACTACAAATGACCAAGTTTTAGCTATCAATTCTACTAGTGTCATATGACAAAGCGCTACTAAAATTGGGTAACTGAAATCATACATGTTCTTTTAACTTTACTCACGGGGTTTCTTCTACAATGTTCTAAACTTTGTTTAGGACTTTTTTTCAAACTCACGATAGTAGCATCTATAATTGTTTAGCATAATCCTGTGTCATGCTGAAATATTCGATTCCTTGTCACTCGGTGCATTCTAGAGCAAAAATCTTTGTTATTTTTACCTTCTATATGAACACATTTCTTTCTAAATCCTTGTATATTTTTAATATTTTTGTTATGATTATGGCTTTACATGTAATATTTATCCAAAATAGTGAATAATTTATATACATCTATATATATTATTTGTGGCTGACCTATAGGTCAGCCAGCCCCCCTTGAATTTTCGTCTGGATCCGCCACTGCATATGCCCATTTTAACTGGCGAGGGTCTTTCTGTTGATTTTAGCAAATCAATAGTCTGATTCTCACAAAGATCTTTGATGAAGCCAAGGCCTGGCAGCAAGCTGGTGCGAAGAAATTGCGATTGTTAGTCATTTGTGACTTTTGAGAGATCATAGTTTAATCTGTATGGCAGCTACCATGTTGTTTAGCTCCTTTCATTCCTTGTATTGCTCATTTGTTCTGACTTTTGCTTCTCACTTTATACAAAAAAATGAAAAGTTTTGCACCTGAAAAGCAGACCTGCTTAGCAAGTTATGTATAGCTCCACATGTCTTACCATCAACTGTGACCATAGCGTAGCAAATTCCACCTTATGTTTGGTATTATTCCCCATAAGTTCTGTTGCTATATGTAGGTTGGACCAAGGACTAATGGATGGTTACTCATGTCCAACTTGTCGAAGGCCACTCTTTTTGTCATCTCAACAACATACAAGGCCTACAACAGCAGAGGTAGGAAATGTTCAGCTAATCGCGGAACAACTTAATGTGGGGTTGAATCAGCAGAGGATTCCTGGTCATGAACGGCCTACTGAACATCAGAATCCTTCAGATGCTGTTTGGAGGTGTGTATAACTTGGAATGTTTTATTATCTTGTTTTTACATTGCTCATCGTATTCATGTTATAATGGTGTGAATGAGAGCTATTTGGCTGTAGAAATTATTCCACCATAGTACCACAAACATAATAATTAATGTGATTTGGAGTAAATTCCACAAATCTATGCATGTTCTGTGAGAACTATCACAAAATGACAATGACACCTTTATGGATTTGACAGACCTACACTTTTTGTGAATGATTTTATTGAATAAATGCATCCTATCAGTCAACACATTAGTTAACAATGTGAGCCCACAAGTCAGCATGACAGCCTCCCATCTTCTGTTGCTCCATACTGACTCGATAAGACATCTGAAGCATGGAACTATCAACTATGGAAATCCCAGCCAGATGCCACCTTCACACAGGCCTAGGCGCCTAGCTACACTCCCCATGTCACAAAATCATGTTGTTTTGGACATGTTTCAAGTTAAACTTTAAGAAATTTGAACATCAATACCTTTTTAAATATTTAAACAAATGTATGAAAATCGTATGTGTAGATTTGCCCTAAAGTTGCGTGTTGAAGACCGTACCAATATCCAAAATGCATGTTTTTGTGATGGGCTATGTATGTGTGTGTGTGTGTATAAGAGAGAGAGAGAGAGATGAGGCGGAAGAGAAAACCAATGTGGAGAGCAGCAGAGCAAAGGCAGCCTAATGGTAGTTTGAGGAGCAATAGCAACAATTGCCTTCCGTGAGACTTCTTTGTGGACCTGTGCCCTTGAAGTATCTGACTGCTTCTGTAGTTTACTCAAAATGAGCATGTCATGCTCCAACCTCCTCGCTTCCCAGCTGCTTGCCACCTCACCAACATGCTGTATGCATTCTGTGTGTGTTTCCTGCACTAGAAGCATAACAAAAGTATGGGAATGAACAAAAAATATGAGAAAATAAAAGGCTATCCTCTCCTGTTTATATTATTCATTATTGTACAGAGGCCATCATTGATTTGTGACATGACAAATCCTACCTTTGGACATCTCATTGCAATGGTTTGCCCAATGCATGATCTAATTCCACCTCATTTTTGGTAATCTTGCAGTTGTCATTGTAGACTAGACTACTAGAGCCTTTGGCAATGCTGGGGGGTATAAAGATAATGTAACTGGGATCTTGGATAGTTCCTGGCTCTGGTTGTGGCACTTGGTGGGGATGATCCTTGGAGGAGGGTATGGGCAGCACTAACAAGTGTTTTCTGATAGCTTTGAACTCTTATAGAGGATCCTTGCCTCCTCGCATCTCTCCCATGCACTGCAGTAGTAGTGAAAGCAGTGTTCGTTGCCCCATGATAGCGCAGCAAAGATTGTGTCCATGCTCCATTTGCCAAAAACCTCTCACGTATGCTGTAGGCTGATGTTTTCATACCCTTGACATCAACCTCAAATCACCCCCAGCAGCTGACTCCACTGCACTGGATCTCATTTGAGCACATCCTGGCCAGATAAAAGCATACATGTTCTTTTTGGAGAAGAGGAAGAGGGAGAAGATAGCCTTGTAGAAGAATGCAACACAGATAAGGGGGAATTCTAAGGTTGTCATTTCCTTCTGTTCTTTCTTAAATTGGCCACATCCATAGCTCTACTACCTCTATGTGAAGCTCTTAGGAAACGTTGGTCTTCCCTTCTCATTGGCTATCATCGCCTTGCCTAATGCACCTTGTCACTGCAGCCCATATCTGACATTAACATGGCATGTTGATGTTCCCAGCCCATAGCCAGCTGTTCTTTGTGCTCCTGTTTTGATGTCTAATCATGCATGTGTCACCTTGCCCTCCTCACGCCTGGTCTTCATTGTCCATTACTTAGTCCATCTCAAAAACACTGGGCAAATGTCTGACATAGTGACATTATATATTCATTTGAAACTAGACCTAGATAGACTACCTCAGTGAATATATTTAGTTAGGTGATTCATATCAATGGTGTAATTTTGTTTTTTTAATTTCCTGTTCTCTTCCAAGTTAGTACCCTGACAATGATTTTGCTATCCTAATGGCATGGACATTATTCTAGATATTGTGATAAACTTATAATCTCGCACTTGGTTGAAATTCCTGTCTATACAATGTGTCAATGGTGGTGATAGTTAAGACTTAAGACTAGCCCTAGTCATAATTTGATCTAAAAAAGAAAGAATGATAGCCAGGCTCACATCCTAAGGGACATAATCTTTGTTCATAACTGATCATCCAAAGTTTGAGGTGAAACTAAGTAGGTTTAGAACGTTAGTTTGATGGTGATAACCTGCCTGTTTCCACCATTTTTCTGAAGATTTTGTTCCAGCCAGGCTGATTTATACTGACTGGTTTAGCATATTTTAGTGTTGAATCTTAATTGAACTATGAAATTGGAACTCAGATAAAAGGAAATCAAAAACTTCAAAAACTTGGCGAAGGGATCCCCAAATATAAACTAAGAAGTATGTTCCGCGTCTTGTAGAATTTTATAACTGATTGTAAAGCATTCACTCAAATTCCCAGAAGATAAGGTTTATTTGCCTATTAATCAATTATACATCAATGAACTGCAGTTTCCTTGTGTGGCACATATTCAATAAAGGGTAAGGTGGGATGCAAGGCGATATGGTATCACCAAATACCGGTGAATTTTAATTTCCAAAAAATTAAATAAGCAGTAATACTTTTTTCTACTCTCTGGTATACCTTTGATATGGTGTGACTGTGCTCCTGCTCTTGCTCCTCCAACTTCCTGAACACCCAAAACACAATATCTCCTGGTGGTGAGGAGGGAGGATGCGTAGCCGCCTAGCAGGTCAAGGATGGAGAGCAAGGGAGAGAGCACTCAGGAGGATAGAGAGACCTATAGGAAGAACAGAGGCAAGGCTTTTGCTGTTCTGCATACATAGGTAGACATAGAGAAGGGGCTTAGATTAAAGAGCACATCTGTGTGGGTGGGTTGGTTGGGTTGGGTTGGGAAGGGCTAAAAGAGACGCATACCCACCATGCCTGGAGGCTGCAGGTGTGTTGGATGAGCCAAACTGGTTCATCTCTTTCCTCCATTCCTTTTTTCTTTCTTATGGCTGCATGATTCATCTTCTCTGCCTACTTATGTAGCATAACTCATCTCTCAGATGCTATTTTAATTTAGCGCATATATCTATATATGCATATATTTGCCATATCAGCGTGTCCTTGTTTTCAGAAAATTGTGTATTGTGGTATTGCCATACCCCTACAGACATATGGGTGATGCATAGGATTTTGCAGTAGTGATGACAGATATGGTATTGTTTTGGTGGCGCAGAGGTGCTGGTCTTGATTCGAGCTGGGCACCACCATGGTCGAGCCCTGGGATGGACAATCCCAGTTCTTCTAGTGCCGTGAGATCAGTGGGGCTTACGGGAGTTCAGATGATGATGAGGCAGTTGACTTCTGTGACTGACAATTATGGGCATACAGATGCCACCTGGAATCTATGGCCCGAGCCAGTTGCAGGAACTTCAATCATTCCATCCTCTTCTGCTGCTGGTATGCGGCTCCGTGGCACTGCAAGAACCATGAACGGTAATATGTCGGAGGTTCTCTCCATGGTAGATAGAGTACGGGAAGTTTTACCCCACATCCCTGATGAGCTAATCGTCGAGGTAAACTTGTATCTCCTCTCAAGTCCTGTAGTTATTTACTTGACACACTAACATGCACTAATGTTTTTTAATCATTTTGTAGGATCTGATGAGAACGAATAATATAAATGCTACTGTAAATAATCTTCTGCTGATGCAATAATTAAACCAGCAATACAACATATAAGGATGAGGTTTACCGGCTATAAGTTTATATATGAAAAGGCTGTATAGTTAAAGACGAGCCTGGGTGTGAAAAGCACACTTGGTTCTTGTAATAAGTGTTCTTTTTTTGTCTGTTTTGTTCCCGATGGATGGACTGATGGAGTGTCCTAGCTTTGTATAGCAATCACAGCTGTATAATATTATGTTCAATATGATGTAGATTAGTATGTGTAGAAAGATGATCTCATCCAAATAAAAGTGTGTTCATCGCACAGATAAAATTACGCTAGTATGACTATGTGTAGTAATTTAACGGTGGAACTAAGCTACTGAATAGTGAATGTCGTTCAGCCTATGAAAGGCAGACGGCTCTTTGGTATTTAACCGACGTTTTCTACATACTAGTGTCTTTAGGTGATATGTTATATTTGTTCTTGGTTCTTATGTCGTTAATACCGGAGTCTGCATGAAACAAAGTTGTTATCTGTTGGTTTCTTTGTTGGATGCATCGTTGCCTTTTGGTCTAATAACCCGGATTAAAGACAAGATCGATATCGTTCAGTGCAAGAGTTTTAAAGTGTCCTGGGTACTACTTGCTGCAAGCCGTGCCATCGTGTTATAATCAGAGCATGGTGTTATTATTGCCCCACCATGGCACAAACAAGAAGCCCTCCATATGTATACATTTTTTTGCTGTACGTATTGCTAGAAAATTATTCACAGATATGAAAAGAAGCTGCAATATCTATATTACATGGTCAAAAACACATTCTTGTTGTCAACAAAATGGCATCCATACAGCTTACAAATAAAAAAAAAGAAACTGAAGATACAGGCAGAAGAAAAAATATACTGGAATTAAGGAATTATCATGTAGGAGGGATATATATACTTGGACGACACATGAATTGCCTGGACAACGTACATGTCCCCCAAAAAACAGCACATGGAACGGAGAACGTATGACCACTTAAAGAGAAGGGGTACGTAATTTTCTTTTCTTATTTTGGCAAGGATAGAACGGTAATAAATGAAAGTGAATGAAAGAATAGAAATCACAAAATTAACTGGAGATTTGCTCTCGTGTCATACACAAAGAGGGTGAGATAGGGTGGTGTACGTGATATATGGTATCTGGGTCTAAATACTTAACTATGAGATAAAAGATAAAATTTTTCCAAAATTTCAAAATTAATTACAGATTTGCTGTGTCATAAGAGGTGACATTTGTTTTTTTACATATACGAGGGTGATATACGAGGGTGTGATATGTGGTCTCTTGGTCTTCTGAATACTTAAATATGAGACAAAAGATACAAATTTCCCAAAATTAAATGATTGATGGATCTGCGTGAGCTGAAGAAGGGAGAAGGCGAGCGAGCGATCTCAGTGAGTTCGGGCTTTGACGATGTCGAGGCTCATCTCGCTGGGGTCGGTGGCCTGGATCTCACACTGGATGCCGTCGAGCATCCTCCTGAACCTGTCCTTGGAGCTCGCGTACAGCATCTTGCTCCTCGTCCTCGCCGTGTCCGGCGACCTACATTACATATATAATTTTGGGATATATATTACTACACAAATTTTACAGTACATCAGAAATATTATAGGTCGTTCATTTATTTTGATCTAATGGTTGGAATTAAATATGGTGATCTATTACCTTTAGGAGGTAAGATAATAGATCACCCTTGAATTTTTTCGCAGACTTTCTAATTTTCTGCGTTAACTTTTCAATTTTCTGCACGTACTTTCTAATTTTCTGCGCTTATTTTCTAATTATCTGTCGGTCACCAAGTATTTTTAATTTTAGTTTATTTTTAATTCTAACTAAAATCAATAGTTCAAATTAATTTTAAATATTACCTCTTAAGAGGTAATGGGTGTACCGTAACAGACCTTATGCTACTATATATATATAGCAATAGGCAATAGTGTTTGCCATAAAAATATATAAGACAAATTTTACGGTACACCTGAAATATTGTGGATTGTCCATTTATTTTGATGTAATGGCTAGGATTAAAGATGGTGACCTATTACCTACCTCCTAAGAGATAATATGTCACTCTTAATTTTTCTGCGCAGCCTTTCTAATTTTCTACACATACTTTCTAAATTACCTCTTAAGAGTAATGGGTGTACGGTGGCTCATATATAATTGCAATTACCAGGAGAAGAAGAAGATCTTGCTCTTCTGGCAGTTCTCGTCGGTGACGAAGTCGAGGTCGTAGACGGCGTAGCGGCACTCGTCGGCGGGGAGGGCGGCAGCGAAGTCGTCGTAGCCCTCGCTGGTCTCCCCGAGGCGCTCCACCTTGATCTCCATAGCCTTCTCGTCGATCCTGAAGACGATGAACCTGAACCCCCGCCGCGCCTTCAGCTCCTGGAACTTGAACTTGCACTCGTCGTTCACCGCCAGCCCCGACGCCGAATTCGCCTGCATTCATCGTTGCTCATTCCATCATTCATGTACGTACATGCATGCATGCATTTACACAACATATATACTAATGCATCTCGATCGAGAGAGATTGAGAGATCACCATTAATTTTTGTGTGTGTGCTCCGGCCGGCCGGCGAGAGAGTCTGCTCCTTTTGCGAAATGCTATGTGAGGGGGTTGGAGGTTGGGGAGAGAGGAGCGAGGGAAGGAGATGCGTTTTGCGAGAGAAACGCGGCGATGAGGAGAGAGAGCTACAGATAAAATGAATGGAGGGCATACACTTAGAGCATGCTATTGCTATATGGCTTATAAGCGGACATTCTTTTTAAATATTTAAGCGATAATTTTAAAAATATATAAAAAATTAGCGAAACAATTATTTTAAAGCCATCTATTAACTTTTATTATTAAATTTATTCGTTTAAATCAACAAAATAGATATTATAAACCTCAATATTATTGATTTTCGAGGATATAACCCCAGGTACCCTACGATGGGCTTATCAGCTCGGACCAAGAGTAGGGCAAGCCTAGCGTTGGAGTCCGATATGGCCCATAAAGAGGGGTTCAGTTTCGATAAGGAATATCAAATCCTTATCTGGTAATTGAGCTCTATATCTGATATAAAAAGATATGTTTGTATCAGAATCCTTGTAATTGGGGAATAAGGATCCGGGTTCAATATGTTATCCCGGATGTTAGGAAAACCGATTTGGGATAGAGTCCTGAGTTATTGAGCTCGCTCCTTAATTACATAAGGGGTGAGGTATCCCCAAGAGACATCTAATCTCGATTGCTTAGGCTTATAACTCTTAAGCTCGTTGCTTTGTAAGCTTAGACACTATAATAATCCATCAAAACACTGAGCACATGGCTATTATATATCCTCTAGGAGGCCTGAGCCAGTATAAATCTTAGCTCTTATTATTTAGAGTCGACCATAGGACTCGAAAGTGCCACGCTTCCCTATCTATCTATTCACTACCTCGGCTACCCCCTTGGACGGACTGATCGGCGATTCACCGACATTGATCTTCAATCTTATGTTTCAATTAGACCCTTGTACTTGTTGATGGCATGCCCGTCGATCTTGTGCTGTGTACTCTGTGGACGCCATGCGCATAGAGTTATATTGCGCAGGAGCAGAAATGGGTCTATGACAGCTTAGGCTACAGTTCTACTTGTGGAAGGATTTTTAATGGATCTGTATCTAGCCTGTAAGGATCCAGCCCTACTTTTATAGCTCAACCCTTTGTTGGACCTTAGCCATTCATGAGTAACACATTAGTGGTGCACCGGTGATTGTGAAAATAGCCCATTAATTTAGGCATTTAGCCCAACCCGTAGAGCTAGATCTCAACAGTCAACCTTAATCCTCTCTTGCACATGCCTGATTCGGTCATCACCACCGCCGCTTGCCCTCCCGCTCGCCTCCACCCACCACCGCTCGCCGCCACTCACTCGCCACCACCCGTCGCTGTCCACCCACTCGCCTTCGCCTGCTCGCCACTACCATGGTTTGTGAAAATATAAGAAATAGGGTATTGGAAGTCTTTTAGAGAGTAAGAAGATTTAGAGAGAAAATCTATCTATATAATGATATTGAGAGTGAGTTTTTTAAATATCTCTTAGAAATGCTCTTATTCCTCTCCTCCTCCCTCAGGGGTGAAAACACCGAAGGGGTAGGGGCACGTACCCCCTACAGTTCGGACGAACCCCATCCTCTGGCTGGGTGTCGTCCCACCCCTCGATCCGACGTCGCTCACCCTCAGCCCTTGTTTCTCTGCACGCCACCGCCCAGCCACCTAGCTCGGCTCTGCCTTGCCCCCTCCTCAATCCGTTGCTCTGCTTGGCACCGCCCTAGACCCTCACCTGACGCCGCTTCGCCCCACTCCGTTGCTCCACTTGGTGCCGCCCCATGCCCCCGCCTATCGGTGAATCACCGGTCAATCCACCCAAGGGGGTACCTGATGTGGTAATTAGATGTTGTGTAAGGAAAGTGCAGCGCCTTCGAACCCGATAGTTGACTCTACAACACAAGAGCTAAGATTTATACTAGTTTAGGTCTCCCAGAGGATAATAGTCATACGTCCAGTATTTTGCTGTCTACTATGATGATGGATCTTACAATACGACGCAATCAAGCCAACAAAGCTTGGGCGTCGAAAACAAGAAAAAATATGGTGGAGCTAAATAGCTAGATGATGGTTGATCGTCGATGAGATGAGTTGAGATGCCTCTAGGGGATCTTACCTCCTTTATATACTCAGGAGGTAAGCCTAACAATCTCAGGACTCTATCCCGAGTAGGACTTAGATTCCCTACCTAACTCGGGTGCTAAATATCTAATTACAAGGATTCCGATACAAATAAACCTCTAGATAACACGTCTAAAGCTTAACTACCCAATAAAGACTTCACTTTTCTTATCGAAATCAAACCCTTATTTATGGGTCATACCGGACGGTCAATGCTGGTCTTAGCCTGTCCTTGGTCCGGTCTGATAAGCCCAACTATGAGCTACCCGGGGGTCACACCCCCGACACTGCCTAACTCCGCCTCACCCCCTACTCCGCTGCTTCGCTCAACGCTGCCCCATGCCCCCGTCGCCTCGACCATGCTTGGTCGCCCTGCACACTGCAGCCCCAAACTGGTTCCCTCCTAGATTTTAGGCTGGCTCCACTGAAAGATCTCAGTCCTTGAGTTATATTAAGTTTTGGTGATTCATGACAATGGATGTTGGGACTAATTATTTTCATGAGTTTATGTGTTATGTTAAGTTTCGACATCAAGCAAAAATGTTGATTGCTCATATGTTGAGAATCAACAAATAAAATATTGATCATGAAGATTGTTAGCATTTCAAGTCATATTAAACCGAAAGTTTTGATCAAAGGTTTTTGGATCAATCTCTCTTGAGTTTAATGAAATAACACCATTGATTGATGATCTCAAACAACATGACAATGAAAATAATTTATAGAAGCTTGTTAAGTATATATTGATGGATATGATAAATAAAAGCTAAAGTTGATGATTGATAAGAAGCTAAGAATCATGAAGACCAAAGGGATTTATACCTTTGATTATATCTTGAGAATCAAGTGGAATACTAATCATTAAGAACAATGTGATTTATACCATTGATTATATGTTGAGAATCAAGTGTAATATTAATGATGAAGATGGTTCATACAAGCTTGGTATATCTATATTGATGGACATGAGAAATACAAGCTAAAGTTAGCAATTGATAAGAACTTGAGTATCATGAAGCGTAAAATGATCTATATCATTGATTAATGAGAATCAAGTGAACATATTGAAAATGTTAGATACAAAGTGGTTTTCTATGGCAAGACGGTGAAGGGCAAGTGATACTCGACTACGAGGGACCATGCAAGGGTGAAGGGCAAGCATAGGCTTGGTGCCGAAGGACCAATGCGATGGTGAAGAGCGAGTATAAGCTTTGTACCGATGAACCTTGTAAGTCTATAAGAAACTACGGGTGATCCGCATTACTTATTCAAAGAATACAAGAAGTGATAAAGAGAAGAGCAAGTTCAGACTTCATATGTTGAATGATGTCGAGTGGCTTGAATATATGGAAGCATCCACACTTTATATGTTGACCCACACTAAGTCAAAATTTAAAGTGAACATTGCTCAAGGCAAAGGTATAAATGTTTTGGGACTAACATGTTCAACTAGTTTTTTAGGTGAATAGTCCCAATGATGAAATGGTTTCAACTTTGTCGTACCTCAAATGTGAAGAAACAAGATGGTGTGAGGGTATTCCTATTGTTCTAAATCTTTTATACTTGCATTTGAGTATAGGAATGCCATACTACTAAGAGGGATATAAAGTTGATGTGTTTGTATATGTCTCGGTGCTTAAAGTGTTTTATCCTATTGCTATCTTGAGAGAAAACCAAAGTCATAATCTTTTTTCCTTGGGGTTTTAAGCCTTGTTCTTTGTTGAGTTGGATAGCCCTTTTGATAAGCTTTCTAAAATGTCTAAGATCATCAAAAATGGATTTCAGAGTCAAAAGTTATGACCTGTTTTCTGGAGTGCTGCCAGGAATTTCGGAACTTCCGGTTAAGCCCGTAACTTTCGGGATCTCTAGGTCCGGAACTTTCGGTTAAGCCCGAAATTTCTGAGATCTTCAGGTCCGGAACTTCCGGTTAATCCTGGAACTTCCGAAATGAACCTTCTGTATCGATTTATTTTGGCCCGGAACTTCCGGTTAAGCCCGAAACTTCTTGGTGAACAGTTGCAAAACATCTTCAAACGGTCACTTTTTGAGTGAGGGGTATAAATACCCCTCACCCCATTTTGAAGAAGAGAACTCTTGAGCAAATATTCAAAAACACTCTCTCACTCTTTCAAAGCTAGATCTTGAGCAAATCTTTATGATTTCATTTGAGAGTGCAACACAAATCTTCTAGCAAACTTCTTGCTCTATCTTTTGAGAAGATTTTGTGTGGTTGAGTTCATTAGTTTTCCTGAAAAATCTTTGATCACTTGAGTTCATAGCAAGCAAATTAAATTTGTGTTTGTTACTCTTAGAGATTGAGATCTCTTAGATGGCAAGGCGTCGCCCGTGAGCAACCAAGGATTGTGGTGTGCCCGAGAAAATTTGTGAAGGTTCTACCTCACCTCCGTAAAGGAAGAGGTAACTCTAGTGAAACCCAAGCTAGACCCTGACGGTTGCTTGGTGAGGAAAAGGGTTGAAAGAGACCCGGCCTTTTGGGGCCCTCAACGGAGACGCATGATCGGTGGATCTGAACTTCGGAAAATAAATTAAATGTCTCATTTGCTTGTTCTTCATGTTCATGAGCTAGCTTAGCATATTCATACGTGTTTTAGCCTGATCTATGTGCTCGTGCTTGTTTGATTGCAATTGATGAATATGATAGCTTTATAATACCTATTAGAACTTGTAAGAACAATTGGTTTGAACTAGAACTCATTAGGGGCTCCTAGATTTAAAGTTTATCGGTTAGTTACGTTTATTGTTTGTTTTAGCCTGATCTCTAAATCTACTCCATGGATCTATTTTTTCTTGCATAGACATACTCCTAACAACTTGCGCTTACTTTCTATTCGCATAGAATTGCTATAAATTTTTTTGAAGGATCGACTTTATGAATTTCTTGTTGTTCCCGGAATATCCGATTGGAACCGGAAGTTCCGGACCCCGGAACTTCTGACTCATCCCGGAACATCCGGACCTCGGATGTTTCGGAATAAACCGGATATTCCGAGAGGTTTAACATTTCTATTTGAATAATTTTTCAGGAACGCCTATTCACCCCCCTCTAGGCGACATCAGTGTTCTTTCATCCACCCATGTCCTCCCTCTTGACTCTTGTTTATATATGTTTAGACAGCTTGGGAGAAACTAAGACTTGCTCCCTATGTACAGTATCGGTATCGACGAGTACCAAACCAACTAGTATGTGTCCCTACAACTTTTATCACATTACATGGGTAAAGATGCACACTCTTTGCATAGATAAAAACTAATCAATTAGCTCTGATTATGGCCATGAGTGACTTAATTGGTGAAGTGTTATGAGTAGTGTTTTATGATTTTTGAATGTGTTTGTAAATTGGGTATGGTGAAAAAAATGTTGATTGTGCCACAAGATCTGGCTGAATTGAAAGTGATGGTTTGCTGCCATAGAGGGAAGCAGGCATGATATACTCAATGCTAAACTTCACTGTATGCTTATGCTTTTACAGTTTTGAAATATAATGTAAATTATTAGTTATTCTATTGCCAAATAAAATTTGCTTTATTCTGAAAAATGAGACTACAAATTACCCTTCATCTCTCAACTTGTCTATATATATGCATGGTTTGCTAATTTGACACTTGTCAGTGCTTGAATATATTGACCCTTTCTTTTATTATTATTATTTGACGTGTTGCATGTGATGAAATAAGTGCAATGTTTTGTATGAAGTGAGACGGCAATTTTTATAATTTAGACTTTTAAAAAAATTTATTTCACAAATAGATTTCTAAAAAAAATGATTCGGAAACTAGACCTGAGGCGCTGAAGTACATTAAATCTACAAAGTCACCATGATACACATGCAACTTTTTAGTCCAGCGGTTCGGCTCCGTTACAGGAAACAGCACATCCTCGGTTCGATTTTTTTTTTGCTAGAGAGTTCACTGTTTACATTTTTTGTGGC
Source organism: Zizania latifolia (assembly GCA_000418225.1). Taxonomy (NCBI): domain Eukaryota; kingdom Viridiplantae; phylum Streptophyta; class Magnoliopsida; order Poales; family Poaceae; genus Zizania; species Zizania latifolia. The sequence goes on from KE372003.1 coordinate 405,083, forward strand.
TGCCGCACTGTTTTATTTTTTTGATTGCTCTTGGTTGAC
>KE372003.1:405131-415441 GCA_000418225.1 Zizania latifolia
GCTGGTGTGCTTAAAACTTTTGAGACCAACAGCCAAACATGTCCTCTAATTAACTTGTAGGAATCATATAAATCCATCTTATTAATTAGGTGGTTTCAGTCGTTTTCCCAATCTGCATATCTATTGTTTTTCTCACTGTGAGAAACTTCAACAAAAGCAACAAAAACTGAGGAAAGTGGAGAGCAGGACAGAGGAAAACAAGCAAACCCAGTCGTACCAGCTGCCTCGATTACCTAGCGTGAGAAGTCTGAAGAAAAAGTACAGAAACTATGTGACTTTGAACACACACATCACACGACTTCGACATCAGATTTATTTGAGTCATGGCTGATAACTTCACGTGCATTAAGAAATCCTAACTAGCTAGCTTCTTTCAAAGAACAAATCTTAATTAGGAAGACCCTTTCACTCTAAAAATAAGGTCGTCCTCTCTGAGAAACCCAAATGGACTGTTGGTACAGCATTGGAGTGCACTTCTTTGAGTTCTTTCACCAATCAAAGAAGCGTTTGATTACATGAAGCAGAAAAAAAACCCAAAGGAGTACTGTTAGGACAACCATGGAGTGCATTGGAAGCAACAAGGAGACCAAACATGTATGCATCTTGGTCAAGGCATGATGCAGAGATCGATTGACGAACTGCATGTTGTGATCAATAATCTTGATCCTCCAAGTCCAAGAAACTAAATGTATGTAAGTCGGACTGAACACGTACTAGTTTGAAGTGTAAAAATGTGGAGTTTTTCTTCTGTCCTTATTTGAAGTTTCATTTTGAAAGCTATTAATTACTGACAGATTCATGCTCAATCTGTAAATTTAGACCAAGGAAGTACAATGCTCAACAACACATAATGATTCTGAATTTCCATTAACCGAAGTAAACAGCCACTACACCGTAACACGGATACATCGATGGAAAATCTATTGGTGAAAACACTATTTAACGTCAAAAAAACCGTCAGTAGAGACTTTTACCTCAAGCAGATGTATTTAACACCATTTTTAGATAGATGAATTCAAGAGGGATCTAAAATTTGGCATCCATCCAAACATGCATGCAAATACTACATATATCAGACAGAGACAACATAGGACAACTAATTGCATATACATTAATTTGCATGTACTGCTTGCGTACAATTGATTTGTTTAATGCGTGCAACAAAATGGTTCTACTGATTGCGATATCGGCCGGCCAATTCATGCCCTAGATCGATCTCATCGCATTGAACCACTCGATCAATTAAACTGGCGGAGCTTTCGTATTGCAGCAAGATTAATTAAAGCGCATGTAATCGACTCGTGATTCGAGCAGGTAAGGATTAAGGAAACGCTCACCTCGATCAAACGAGAGGGGAGATAGATCAAGCGGAGATGGCTGGAGAGAGAAAGAGAGAGAGGAAATGGGGCGAGAAGAGAAGGAGGGACGTAGAAGGCGGGCATTAGGGGAAGGAAGATGGAGCGAGAAATTTAGGTTGCATGCATGCACCCATAGATTTTTCATACACGATCGAAGGTTTTACGTCGACATGTGCGTGAAAAGTTCTTTCTATTTCTTGAGGGAAGAAACTACCATCCAGACAGACTTTCTAAGTTTTGAAAAAAAATCAAATAGTTTTTCAACACTCAGTGAACAATATTTTATTAATTGATAAAAATATTTTAGTAATAAAAGATTAAAAAGCACTGACCGAAGTTATTCGGCCGGTCTGACCAAATCTATAAGGCTAGTCTCAACGCACGCAGGTATAGATTTAGTCTGAAAATCTATCTGACAAAGCAATAGTAAAATATATGAAACTTTAGATCTGTAACTCCAATTGACCTAAAATTTTAATCGCGGAAACTAGATTCTATTATAAATCTAACCCAATAAGAATTACTCAAATTAGAGTTTCCATAAATTAGAGTTTCCTTATACCCTCAAAATCTACTGTAGAGTAAAACAAAAAACTAGTTTGCTCTCAAAGTAGGAGGAATTGATCAATAAAACTTTTCAGTACTCCTTTTAACGCCCTAGCAAGGTTTTGAATGGATTAACTCAAATCAAATCGCAAGAAAACATGAAATCACAAATTAAGCCAAAACTGAGCAAACCGAGGAACATCAAGATTTCTATTTCTTGAGAGGACTCAAATACCATGCAACCTAATAGTTATAAATAAAGTCCCAAAATATCCAATAACATTAGTATAATAGTGTATATATATATATATATATAATTATCAGTTTGCAGAATATATGTCTTTTAGATACGACATGAATGTGATCCCAACTTCCCAAGCCATTAACAATGGAGCAAACCCCCTCAGGTAAAAAAAGCGCCGGCAGCGTGCTTGTTCGGGAGGAAGAAATTACCGACCCAATACTTTCGTTTTACAGTTAAGTATCTTGCTAATAATAAAATTACCCCTGCCCTAAAGAAACTTTTTCATATTAGCCTCTTCAGAGTTCCACTTCAAGATCCACCACTGATTTGTGCACAGAGAGAATTTAATATATGCAAAAATGTGTGTATATAACTTTTACAAAACAATTATATATATAGAGAGAGAGAGAGAGATGACAACAGGAACATCTTATGGCGACAATATATAAATGCCATAGCAACTATGTTTGGCGTAACTCTTCACCCAGGTAAAATTTGACCAACTAATGTATGAGACTATGAGCAGTACACGGTAAGCAAGCACACAAAATTAGAGCTAAACGGCCCGAGTACAAACAGTACAAATGAAAGCACACCGTCCAAGAAAGGACATCAATCCCTGGATTATACAGTACGTAGCTGCACGATGGATTCAGACACTCAGTGTACAAGGAGGCTACGCAATATATAGGAGAATGGAAATATACAAACAAATCAAATCATACAAGGGAACACTCAGTGATGTTCTCTTCTTCGAGAACATGTAAAAGGTTTGCATGTTCTTCCATCACGGAGAGGACCAAATAAGCCTTACAAGATGCAGCAACCCGATAAAAGTGGGATATCGAAAGTTACAACAGCGGGACGACTCCAATTGTGAATTATTTGCAACGTTGACCTGTAGGCAACGAACTAAAGCTACCAAATAAGCCGCAGGCATGGCAATATTCTCCTGCACCTCCTGAATAGAGCTTGGATGAGACCACTCATTCAGTGTTGTTTTGAAAGTATGAAAACACGATGATGCCCAATCCGGGTCTCATGGATGCGACCAAGATGACGAAGGACCTGGAAAACAGAAGTAGATGAATGCATCAGAAAAGAAAATATCCAATAGGCAAGAGCAAAACACCTGGTAGGTTTGTTTCTAAAAGATGCCTTTTACATTGTAACACATTTATATTTTCAAGATATTTTGGTGTAACATATTCCTATAGCATTTTCAACAAAGATGGTTCCAAGTAAATGGTTTTACTAGTAGTCACCTTAACACCAGCTGTTATGCATGAATTATTCAACTGTTTAACTTTGATTCCTCAGTTAATGTTTAATCCAGAGTACCATGCTCTTTTCCTACCTTGTTTGACTTTGACAATTGCAAACTATGTTTTTGATTTTGACAAAAGGGTGTCAACTGCAAACAGAATAATTAAAATACCATTTTGCTCTAAAAACATTTATATCACTAAAACCATCTTGAGCGATATAAAAGGGAAAAACTAACATTTGAACGCAAGTGGTAAAAGTTGCATATACTCACAGTAAGGATAGCTTTTCCTGTGTTATCAAGTTTTAAGCCAGGCCCTTTTATATCAGCTTCCAGGAAGAAATGCTTCCCCTTAATTGACTCAGTTGCTGCAATGTCCCTTAATGCCTAAACAAAAAATTGGTGATTTGATATGTAGATGAGGAAATCAGATCAATAGCATCTACCTAGAACTTACCAGCGCCTTCTCCCATGTTTCTTCTGATAACTGCAAGAATATTGAGAATGGTCAACAATCAATCATACCATACAAATAGTTGTTTACAACAGTGTCCTAAAAATCGGATCTAGGTGGCACCTAGGTGGCAATTCAGCACTAGCGTGGGCTCAGAGCCATGATTTGCTTGTTGGTGGTGAGCTTGGCAGCTGCTCCACCTCGGCGGTCAACATCGGTCAACCACGGTGCCTAGGCAGCTTAGGCGTGGCAGCAGCGAGGAGGGCGTCCAGGCAGCGAGGCGGGATGGGAAGGGCAAAATATTAGTCCGGCTGCTCGAGATCTTGACCTAAATCCCCAAATCAGACAGGCCAAAATAAAGGGTGGTGCTGGGGCAGGCACTAGGGTTTCCAAGCGCTGCGCCGCTGTGCAGAGGCTCAACGCTGTCAATCGATCTGCTGCTGGCCAGCTCCACTTTCTCCTTTGCCACAAGCTAGCCCACGGTGCAGTCATGCCCCTCTCCTCAGCTCCTCTGCTGTGCGCCTGTGCGGTACGCTGCTGCAAAGCCACTGGCAGTGGCCAACTCCACCTTCTCTGCCACAAGCCCACAGGTGATTCAACCAGATAAGCAAATATTAACATGGGCAACACAGGTGATTCAAGCAAATAAGCTACTACGTTCTTTGCTATGTGGCTGCTAGTCTGCTACTCTATTCTACTCTGCTTTGTGGCTCTGTGCTCTGGTCTGTGTTAGTGCTCTACCCCTTTTGTGTAGCATAAAATGGTAGCACTAGCATAAAAAATGGAATATATGGTATTTTTCTATATGTTGGCATGTTGCAACTTGCTAAATTGTGTGCTTGGATTGCTATTTTTATTGAACCATTGGTGCATTTTTTTGGTTGGTTGCCTGGTCTTTCCCTGTCAGTTCATCAACAGCCAGTTCATATGTCGCCACCCGCGGTCTAGCAGAACCTAGGCACCTCTAGGGGCTAAGCGCCCGACTAGCGCCTAGCGCCTTCTTAAACACTGGTTTACAAGTTAAGCTTCCCTGGAATTGAAAATTTCACAAAACCCTTCTGGTTTCTAGTAAATGGTAACCGAGCAGTTACTGCCAGTAATTGGACCCTTAACGGTCGATCTTTTATTAAATTTAAGTTTCCTCCGAGATCTCCAAATTATTGAAGGAACAACCTTTTTCTTTGGACATGCAACAAGATGAGCATTGGCGTCTGCATATGTAGCCACTTCATTTATGGCAATGTTAACTTTCTCCAGTGTTAGCCTCCCTCTCATGTATCTGTAGTAACAACATGTGATGTTTGTTCAGTTTGAAGTCATAACAGTATAACACATAACAACAGTTTGCATATCTTTATAAATACTATCAAATGCTATGAGGATTGAGGAAATAAAATAAATAACCTCACACTATATCAATATTAACATTTCAACTTCCATATGTTTCCTTCTATTCTACTACAGTATATAGTTTAGAAACATTTTTTAAGATGAGTCAGTGTAGAACTTTACAATTGTAAGAAACTTGGATATTTGTTCTCTTGAACTTGGATATTTCAAGTTCTCTTCTCATTCAACATTGTAGTATGAGTGAAACAGATGAGCTGCATAACCAATGGACACCTCACACCTCTTGAACAGTTCAACAAAGAATTGAAAACCAAAAGGTGGTAAACAGACACTTATTTCCCTGCTCAGTAGTGCTGAATTCACAACATAAAACTCATGACAGTTTCCACTGCCTGTGAGACCACACAGCATAAAGATGATGCAGAAGCAAAGAAAGCAGATGTGACAATTCTGTCCTTTCTAGGCTCAACTCTAGGTAAACCACAAAATATTCACCTAACGATTCTTTTTGAAGGAACAAGCATAAGACTTGTGTATCATTGCATTAAGAGGAGAACACAGGGTACAACCAGAAACTGCTGTCTAGGGCAGCAAAACTCAAACCCTAGCAATTCCTGTCATTTGTTCAGAAAATAAAAGATGAGCATGCAAATAAGAAGAATGGCATAGAAAAAAGTAGCACACTCATATAATATACATCACAAGATCTCAAACAGACAGATGTAAAAGAAAATATGAATCTCTTAACCACATATCAGATTGTGGTTGCTATATAAAGCCAAGAGAATGAAATGAAACTACCAGTGAAACTTAGAACTTACGATGACAATGAATCAAGCTCCTCAGTGGATATGTACCAGCGAGGTGCTGGTCCTTTCCCCTTCTTCTCAGCAATAAAAGAAGAAATTAGTTGAGGAAACAATTATAATTCCCATCTGAAGAAACGTAGATAAATAAGTGAATGGCACACGATATTATACATCTTTACCTTGGGGGCTGCAACTGGCTCCTCCTTAATCTTTAAATTGTAGTCTATGGTTTCTGGAGCAGATGAGCTGAAATTGAAAGACTCAGGTAACATCCTGCAATACACACAACATGATATCACAAAATGAAGGTCGAAACAGCATATGTATATTCCTAAGATTCACAAATACTTTGATGAGTTATGTTCCAGAGTAGTAGTAAAGACGTCCTCACGCATCCCAGCTGGCATGTTTGCAAGCATATGCTGCAGCTTCTGCTGTTGCTTCAAGGACTGCTCTACTAGTTTCTACATCAGTATTTGAGGAAGTCACTAGTGAAAAATAGCCACACTTCACAAGAAGATAGAGAAAAATTAAGGATTAGAAAGTTAGAACCAACAGCAAAAGTATCAATACACCTCATTCAATTCTCCAAATATTCATATTACTGTAACAAACAAATCCAATATCCTCACATACAAACACTATTATTTGGGATTTAACCCCATCACACCCCCAGTAACAGCCAAGATATATCCCCTTTTATTGCGGGGAAGATTTATCCCCATTTTAGAGAGCGGCCACTACCATTTCTACACATTTTATGCCTAAAATCCCCTAATCCAGGGTAAAAAGGATATTAGTAGGTAACGAATCCATTCGACTGTTCAGTAAACTTCTCTATCACCCTTATCAAAATGTTTTGTCGGTTCTCTTTCCATGCTTGTTAATCATCCGAAAATCAACACAAAGAGAGCGCCTGTTCTGCCATTTTGACAGTGTATTGAGCAAATTCCAAAGGTGCATTAAGAAGAGAACGATACCTTGGCCTTGGGGATGGCGTCGCACTCCTCCTGGATGCGGCGGCGGATCGCCTGCACCTGCGCCTCCATGGCCGTGAGCGATGCGTCGACGGCGGCGAGGTCGGGCACCGCAGTCGCCGGGAACACTGCGCACGGGGAAGCGGACGGGTCAGGGGCCCACGACCGCAAGGGGTTCTAAGCCTAGGGTTTTGAGGGAGAGAGAACAAAGTGCTGGGGTTGTGGAAGGAGCTTACTGTTTCGGGCGAGGACGAGGTCCTGGAGCTCTCTGACGCGGGACCGGAAGGCGGCGGCCACGGCATCCAGCGACGCGCCCACGCGGCTCGCGTTGCCGGCGTCCATGAGGAAGGATGGCCTCGATCGATGGGCGGCGGCGGCGAGAGAGGCTGGGAGGGGGCTGATGGGATTTGGGGAATTGGGCGGCAACGTAAATGGAGCGTTGGATATTGGAATTTTGGGGGAGCCGTTCCTTTGATTTGCTTGCCACTCGTCAGTCCGGCTCGGGTGTGACGGCTCGGCTCGGCTACTGGCTCGAAGCTCGTGAGCCAGCAGGGGTGGCGGCATCGCTGGTGGAGCTTGAGCTCAAATGAGTAAGCACAAGTACAATGCTAATCAGGTATATTAAAACCTCAAATCATTTGCTACAATGCTACCGCTACAGAATTTGAGGCTAGTGTGTTCGCTTTCCGTGAAGTCTACGTCGCCTTCTCGGTTGGAATCTTCACAGTGAGCATCTTTTATTACGTGCATGGTTCACGAATAGTTCACTACAGTGTTTTGAATAATTGGTTTTTCGTAGCCGCTGATTAAACTTGGATGGAAATATAATAAACTACAATGATTATGTATTAGAAGAAAATCATGTACGTCTCTACTTTTGATACAAAACGTTAAAATATGCCTAAAAATGTTGAAAAATAAAAATTGATGAACAAAATGGAAGGCGGGAGACGATGGCTAGGCGAGACCGGAGAGTCATACCAAACTGAGATATTTAATTATTTGTCACTCTTAAAAAATATATTTAATTATTTGTTACTTTGGTTTACAGTTATAAGTTTAGATGATTGTACATATCATCTGCACATGTGATAAATAATTGAATAACACCTACTTAAAATAATAAATAATTGAATCTTCCGTCAAATGGACCAGTAGATACAATAATTTCAGGACCAATACCAAAATACAGTTAGGTTGCAAGGACTCAAACGCATAATGCCCCGTATTAAAACCCATCAAATCAAGGTTATCAATACCGTTTTGGTACCGGCTGAAATGGTCGGTACGTGCTATACCGGTGCCTAAACCGGTACACAGGAAGTGCTGTTCTATTTTGGGCTAAATACCGGTCCATTCCGGTCATTCCGATTCATTTCGGTCATTCCAGCCGGAATTCGCTATACCGGCCATTCCGGTACCGACCCAAAATATATTTTTGATTTTTGATTTATAAAAAATATAAGAGACAAGCTAGAAAGCAAACAATATAAATATTCAATGTTTCAATTTTGTAATCTTGATTCTTGATTTCTGAAAAGTATGTAATGTAAAACCGCATATTTAACTTTATTTGATATATTTGTATAGTACTTAAAGTCTTAAACTAATTTACGTATTATGTTAGTTTGTTTGTTAAATAAAATATTATATAAAATAGATTTATATTGTTTTATTAAAACTTCGGAACGGTATACTGGTATTGATCATTACCGAAATATTTTATTTTTAGAATCAAACCGAAATAATATTCGAAATGATATTGATAAGCTTACATCAAATATCTCTACTCTAATCTAATCAATTCCAATCTAATCCATAAATCCATTCGTCCTCCCAAATAATTTTGTCCCCTTCCTCTTCCTCCGGTCACGGCGTCGCCACCGCCTCCTCGAATAAAGCTGTCGCCCTCGGGACCCCGAGCCGCAAGCAAGCCCCGATTTCCCCCGCGCGCGCGCCTCCCCACCGAATCGAGGAGGAGGAGGAGGCCTCACCTAGGGTGAGGTGGGGGTTTCGGGGGCGCGCGGCCGGCGCCGATGCGCGAAGCATGGCGGTGAACAGCATCTGCGTCGCCGCCGCCTCCACCGCGGGCAGCGCCGCCGCGCTGCGGTGGTGGGCGGCATCCCTTCTCGACGCCCCGCCCGCGGCCGGAGGCGGGGATTGGCTCGCCACCGTGCTGGGCTCGCACGTGACCGTCGCGCTCCTCGCGAATCTGGTGGCGCACGTGTTCCTCGTCCTCGTCCTCGCGCTCAAGGTGATCGATCGATCGATCGCCTCCGTTTACAGTTTGTTCATATTTTTCGTTGGGGGTGGGTGGGGAGCGCTGGTTGGCCTCGGATTTTTGCCGCGACGGCTTCATCAGCGCAGCCACTCGCTGCTTCGATTATACTGTTTTTCTCTTTTGGGAAGAAGCCTTTGTCGGTTGACCACTTGCCTCTAACATATGGAATCTGTGACTCGGGAGATGGCCCGAGCTGGAGTTTTTCTTTCTGGAAAGTTTGTTGATTCAATTCGCGCGCTCAAGATTTGCTATTTGATGGTTATGTTGAGTTAAGCTTAATTTGTAGTTAGAGAGTGGATGTGGTGTTGCCTTCATTGCATCAGTCAAAGGCATTTTTATTTCTCCATTGGGGAATCGTCAGGATGTAAGATGGTTGAGCGATCGAGTAGCAATATTTGTGTTCGTAGCAGATTGCGAAGAATCACTAGTTGCCAACAGTTAACTTCAGTTGGTTGCATGGTTGAGTGCTCTGTTTTCATTTTTTGCATGATGGCCATTAATGCCTATCTGTGTGGTGGCAATTGGGACTCGTGGGGAATAGCAATGCCAGTGACTGAAGCAATGCTGATGCTAAGTAAGCACGAAGTAGCAGCTATACCATGCCAAATTAGAAAGCTGCAGCACTGGACAACTTAAATATTTATACATGCTCCTTTGTTGTGTGATAAAAGAGTATGATAAGCCAGGTGACATTTGAAAAGGCATTACAGGCATGACACAGGGCATCATGTTCCAAGGAAGCATAACTATTGCTTCGTTTCCTCATTCCAACTCATGATTTAAGCTGAAACCATTTTACCTGAGCATCCAGACTTTTTTTAATGATTTTCAATAAAGAGGATGTTGCAACTTAGCTATATATTCAACGTATGCCTGTCATATAAGCAACAGTTTAGCAGTATTAATATTGTTTTTCTTTTATGCAGACACTCTTTTTTGTTCAATTAACCTCTTCTGAGACTAGAAAGGTGTTGGAACACATTATTAACTATGTGCTTTACAAGGTAACTGCTCTCTCTCTCTT
>KE372003.1:433827-448781 GCA_000418225.1 Zizania latifolia
AAACTATATTTTTAATCTTTCAATATTTAATTTAACCTTTTATATTCTTAAATAATTATTATAAACATATTTAACTTTTTTAGAACTATATTCTTAATCTTTTAATATTTAGTTTAGCCTTTGGTATTCTTAAATGTTCATATGTAAACAGCCACGTTTAATTTATGCTTAATTTGCTTCTCCTTTAAACATTTGATGCCAATAAGCTGTTATTTTTTATGACATGGCACTGCTTAATATTCCAATTATTGGTATTTTTATTAAATTAGTCAAAGTTAAAAACATTTGCGTCATTAAAAAGTTAAACGAGTTATAATATGTAACGGTAGCAGTACATTTCGATATTTCTAAGTAGCCTCTCCCTTCAATTAGGGATAAATACTCACATGCCATTATAATTTTCAAGAATTCAAAAAATACCATAAAAATTATAATGACACGTTTTTAACTGGCCCTTCAATTGAAGATTAGTAGTACCGAAGAACCAATGCTACTAGATTTATATATGAACATTTCAATTATGTATTAGTAGTACTGAACTATAGAACAACTAGAAAATAAAACAGAGTGGCAGACATAAAAAAAATAAATAGTGAACTCTATAGCCAAATAAAACAGTGTGCTAGTGCCAGCCATCAAAAAAATTCTAGCCAAATAAAACAGCGCCAGCGCCAGCCGTCAAAAAAATTAAAACAGTAAACGAGCTTTGAAGGAGCCAAACCGCTGGACTAAGAAGTAGCAGGTGTACCATGGAGACTTTATAGGTTTAATACCCACCCAACCAGACGCCAGTACGGCTACGAGCTCAGCTTCAATATGCTGGCGCTGAGCTTCAGATCCATCGGATCTAGTTCCGAAATAAGTTGTTTTAAGAATTTATTTATGACATAAGTTTTTAAAAATATTTAAATTGTAAAAATGACAGTGAAGTGAGAGATAGAGATGCTTAGGATGGTTGAATCAAGAGGCTTAGTCGTTGCCTATAGACTATAGCGTCGGTAGACGAGCACATCGAGAACTATCTTCTTATGAGCTTTTATAAAAAAAGCTTTATTAAATTTAGTCAGTTGCATTAAGGTGATATAATTATTTTTTGAGTTTGTTTGGAGAAACTTTACATTTTAATAATAGTTAATTAATATATAGTTAGTGAAAATTTAGAGAAACTGGTATTTTCTAACTTTAGATTCTATTTTATTTCTAAATTATATAGTTATTGAGTTTCACAAATTTTAAAAATATATGTAGCTGCTAAAAGCTTTCCAACGAGCCCTTATAGTCACGGTGAACAAATTATAAATCCTCAGTAATGAATTTTACGTCGATCACAAGATTAACCGTAACGAAGAAACACGCACTGACACGTCAGCATCGGTCTACCATGCTGACGTGACCGAGGCACCGTCGTGTATATAATTAATCTATCTTTCACTATGCAACTGAACTAGGGTGTGTCTAATCATTTTTAAGGGCGGCGTCTAAAGCTTACTAATGTGTGGTTAGTTTTTTTAATTATGTTTGCATGCTTTGAAAAAATCGATAGTTTGACACGCGGCACGTGCGTGGTGTAAAATATATAAACCGATTGCTACAGTTGGTCGAAGTTGCGCACGTGATGTGTGGCTTCAAAACAAATGCATTTCCAACAATATCTATTATTTGTGCTGGACTGTCCGTCCATTTCTGTAGTACAACCAGTACTAAAGGGCTTTTATGCATATTTTTTATTTTATTTCATGTCTGTTGTACAACCTTTGCTCACTATGGCTCTCATTTGTTGACGTTGTCTAGTCCTAGATAATTCTAATCTAAGCACTTTTAGTTTATTATCAATTTAGACAAGTAAATCAGGTTATTTATTTCAACTAAAATAAGCTCAGTAACTTATAATATATTATTGCAGTATACATCTCCTCTCTCCACCTGTGCTTCTTTTGCTTTTGAAATACATGTTTGAGTTAGTACCGGTCAGACACCAATCAGTACTAAGTATATTATTAGTATCGGTTAGTGTTTTCAACCGGTACTAAACGACTGGACATTAGTATCGGTTAGGGTTACTCGTTGATACTAATGTGTTTAGTAATGGCTGGTGTCTCTAGCTAATGACTTTTTATGTCTTTTTCGCTATTGTAGAGAATTTTTAGTACTAACTTCAATTACGATGAGTACTAAAGGATTAGATGAAAAGTCAGTTCTTTAATAGTGTATGATCCTATGCTCACAAAATACTCGGGATAAATAATGAGTAAGCATCTAGCCGATAAAAATCTAGATTTTATAATATAAAAGAAAAATCTGAATTATCGAGAGTTGAAAATTCTAAAAGCAATAGCAACGGCAACAGCTACCGATTAACTTCTCTAAACATGCACTCGACCAAAGGAGCTTCTCTAATAGCGAAACAGTGGTATAAATAATGTATATAACTTCCTTGAGTAAATACGTACGCGTTATAGCTACACTTGCACATTACAGTTGGTCAACGTCAACTTACGTGTGAAAATGGCCGCGCGCGCGTGTCTCTCAAGTCTGGACCCATTCTCCTGCACCAAACACAAGTTTCTTTTCTCAGCATTCAAGCCAAACCAAACACTGAAGTTTCTCACAAGCAGACCAGTAACGAATTTTTTAAAAACAATTTTTTTGTGAAATTACAATTTTAGGATACTGTTTCAAAAAATAACAAAATCAGACCCATGTCGATAGAAACATATCGACACTTAGACGATCGACAAGCAAAAAAAATTCCCCGGACACCGACACGAGTGAGATGCTGTGAGCAGACACGCGTGCACGGGCGGGCGAGTAGGTGAGCATGCGCACGCGCGGGAAGCTGGCATGCAAGTGCGGGCTAGCGAGGTGCGCGGGGAGCAAGCGAGCCAAGCCACAAACAGGAGCGCGGGGGTGCGTTTGTGGGTGGGTTCTAGCTTGTCGACCGCTGGTTGGTCGATAGAAAAAACTTTATCACATATCGATTATCTAACAGTTAACATGAATCATATTGATATTTAAAGTATCGACGAGACTTCTCATGTGTCGACGGGAGTCTAGTTTTATGATTTTTTAAAATAACATCCTACAATTGTAATTTCATAAAAAAAAATATTTTTAAAAAGTCGACCATTAACAATCTCCGTATACTGCAAAAATGTCTAGCAAATAATTGAAGACAATGGAAGGCAGCGCATGCAAAAAAAGAAAAAGTTGAAATTATGTCATAATAATTTTTATAATTTAGAAATATGCTATTATACTGACAATGACATTATTTAAATTTTTGAAAATTACAATGATACGTAATAAATTCTCACGAAAGAGAAGGAGAGCACGTGGCGGCAGGATGGAGACAAGCTTATGCCCATTAAGACTTTAGCCTAAACCCGTCTTGTGATCTTACTAAAATTTAATAAAGTTTTTTAGATTATATATTGATTAGTTAAGGTTAGTTTAGTTTGACCCTGGGCATACGCATCATCTCACTCCACCCCTTCAGAACGGGACAGTGGCAGTGCACTGCTGCTAATCGTTGGCATAAAAAAATCAACAAAAAATTGACTAATCAATCCGAATCAAGAAATTACACAGAGATTTTCGACAGGTAAGAGGATCTTATTATACATGATATTAGTGGAAGAAAATTAAAGGAGGCTGATTAGATCGGCACCTGCGTGCAGCGAGAACTGATCTGCAATTATCAGGTGATGTTACGATGATTAATATGACCTGCTAAACTAAACGGATCTTATTAAGCATGACTTCTTCCCAATAAAAAATAATTTTACAGTAACACTTTTATATTGTAATTGTCATAAAGCCAAGAATAAAAAACCTCTGATTTAATCTCGTAGATTCTAAAATTTCAATTTAACTATAGCTCTAAAGAGAATGAAAAATAAGCACCAAGGAGAAACTAGCACTAGAGTATATTCGAAACAACTATTGGCGCGGAATTATCCGATTAATTGGTTGATTAATTTATCTATTAACTAAATATTTTATAATATAAAGCTAAATAATATTATAAAAATTAATCTAAAGAATAGCGGTGAAGAATTTTCAAAAGAAATCGTACTTTTAAAACTATGACAAGAACAATCTGATTAATACAGTCCTGCAAAAAAAACATTGCATTGACGATTGACCAGTGCATCAAGAGATTAATTCAGCATGATATTTATTACGAAAGGGCTGGAAATAAATAAATGAAGAGATTAATTAGTGAGAAAAAAGGGAAAGCAGAAAAGGAAAAAAAGAGAATAATAATCAAACAAGGAAAACACCAACAAGTAAACAGACAAACAGTGGTGGTCACACTCGAAGGGTCAATGTTGGAAGGCGACAGGGCAGAAATGAACCGTCATCGTCGCCTGGATTCATTTTTTTTTCTTTTTGTTGAAGACTTTCTGAATTCTGATCCCAGTATGTATATCAAGTGGATGAAAAAAACTTAATATGATATTTAAAGCTATATTCTAGAGTTTGAGTTTTACTGTAATAACATTTTTAGTAGCAGTAAAACAAACACACTATGCTCGATTAATTACTCCCTCTGTGTTGACTCTAGCTGTTACTAATTTTATAAAAATATATATTAATAGCTACAACATAAGTATTGTACTCCCTCTATTGTAATATACAACCACTTTTACTATTCAAATTTTATTCTAAATATTACAACTTCTAATCTCAAAAGTGAATTTTTCCTCAAAAACTTTCCATAATATTATATCAATACTACTTATTCCATTCACAGTAGACCTTACACCCTATCTATTTTTAAATATTAATGAAATATAGTATTATTTTTTTACCTATTTTCGTAATAGTAGTGCCAAAGCTTAAAATGACTATATATGGAAATAAAGGGAGTAGTTTTATTAGATTCTTATACAAATATTTTAATATTTATTTGATACTATAGATATATCATCTAAAACTATCTTTAGATAATTAGGCCGTCCGGTGGCTAATTAATCCCCCTACCGTTTCACGCGCTGGCTGCCAGCAACAACCATACTGCTGCTGCTGCGTGTTCCTCGCTACGTAGACGAAGGCTACTGCCTCTCTCTCTCTTACGTCTCAGGCCATTCTTCTTCTCGCTGCCGTTTCCGTGCCATGCGCTGGAACTCCGGCTCCTCCTCTGCGTGGCCGCTTGTCCTCTCCCCTTCTCCTCGCAGCGACAAGGATAACCCGTCTCCCTCTCCCTCTCCCTCTCCCCCTCTCTCTCTCTCTCTCTGGTTTTGCCCTTGGAAACAAGGGAGGAGAAGGCACCAAGAACACGCGGAGGAGCTGCTCCAGAAGGGCGGTTGCTCCTCTCCTCTGCCTCACTCTCAAGGTTGTTTTGTTTTCTCTGCTTCTGAATCTACAGAGCTTTGTCTATCTCTCTGTTTGTCTGGCTAGCTGTGGTGAGCTTGAGCATGGTTAATTTTAGTTTTTGGCTGGATTTTGCTGTGTTTTGTTTTGTGCTCGGGAGAAGTCTGGTATGTTCTCTTGGGCTTTCTTTCATCTTTTTCTGCTTTGTATGGGCATATGGTGATAAACTTTGTGATAATTTGTGGATCCAAAATCTTTGATTCATTTGGATTGACATGTGAGAGCCATGATAGTTTGTTAGTTAGGAAGAATTATTTTGACTAACCTAACCATGATGGTTGCAAATTTGTCCATTCTACTCATTTTTGTGAAATTTCGTAGCATAGGAGGCAAGGAGATGAAATTAGAAAAATATGAAAACAGGTCCCAGTTTCTTGTTTCTTGTTGAGATCTCCAGTTTTATTTCCCTTGGTCCATGCTCCATCTATTTAATGAAGTTGCCTGATCTTTCAAGACAGCATCACATAATAAACATGATTCTGATATCTGCCTCTGATGGATGCAACATCATGGAGCACTTTACTTAACTCCAATGGTGACACTTCCATCCCTAATAAAGGACCAACAATGGTCCTGGTGTGGAATCATCAAGAGTCTGTTTGGTTACTTGGATAGAGGTATAGAGCTAGATGACATCATCCTATTCAATTTGAGTGTCGTTTGGTTCACGGTAGACTAGACAGGACTATCCAATTTAAGAAAATATTTTTTCTAGATGTTAGATAACTCTATCCTAATTTTTTTTCAAATGAACTCATCCATCCTTTCTCGTGATACTATCTCATCATATATATGCTCATGTATCTTTAACTAAACAAAAGATTAAATTATCTCATCTCATTCAACCAAGATCATCCTATTCAACTAAAACCTAGACCAAGATCATCCTATTCAACTAAAACCTAGACGGAATCATTCAATCCACCCTCATCTAAACGCTACCAAAGTTCTCTCACGTCCATCTAAGCTTTTAATCGAACAATTCAAGTGCAGCTTTTCGGACGTGAGACTTCTGTTTCCTCATTTATGTTACCTGAACACATATCCTTGTTGAGCTTGCGTTTTCATTCATAACAATTAGTTGTGATATTATTCAGATATCGTATTCATATTATGCTTCTTATTCTTTTTAACAAAATAATTCTTCTGTTATGTTATAATAATATTTTTCACCAATAGTTGTGTGGTTACGATAGATGGATCATGGATGTCCCAACCAGAAGAGAGGTGGCCTCTCACTTTCCCTGGCCCCACATCTGGTCTACCAAATGTTGCTGAGGGTTGACTTACATATCAGCCCATTATACTTATGCATGCAACTATCTGGGTTGAATTTAATATGTGTTTAAAGTCCAAGTGTTGATTAGTGACTATTAAGTGTGCACCAACAAATGCCATCTTCTAGGTCATACTATTAACAACAGTGCTCCAGTCATGATACATAGCTTCCTGGTGCAGAAATGTAAAATCTAGACAGGAAGGTGAAAACTCATGTTTCATGTCCCAAAAACAATGTGAACACAAAGATCTGCAGAAAGGGATCATACTTCTTTATACCTCCTGTTGTTGTCAACACTTTTCTTGTTGAACTTTCTGTATGTGATATGCTTCAAACAACCTGTGGTCTGTGGATTCCTAATACCAATCTTTGATTCCTTGGGACCAAGTAAATCTTGTAGGACACTTTTCTTGTTGAACTTTCTGTACGTGATATGCTTCAAACATCCTGTGGATTCCTAATACCAATCTTTGATTCCTTGGGGCCAAGTAAATCTTGCAGGCATCCCAAGAAAATTTGCTCAACCAACTTTTTTAGCTGGCACAACTTTCTTCTGCATTAACCTCCGCTTATTATTCATCCTTGTTGCAACCAAGAACATTTGTCAAAATGGTAGTTACATTGCTAACTACCGCTGGAGTTTCTGTGATGAAATTTCTAAATGCATACTCTTGTTCTTGTTTCAGGATAAGGAAAATCTGTTGCAAGGTACAAGATCTAGTGGCAAACCATGATGACAAATCTTAAACTTGGAGTCGAGGTTGTCAGTGCTCATGACCTCCTCCCAAAAGAGCAGGGTACATCCAACCCCTTTGTAGAGATAGAATTTGATGACCAGAAGTTCCGCACCACCATCAAAGACAGGGACCTCAACCCTTTCTGGAACGAGCAGTTTTACTTCAACATATCTGATCCATCCCGCCTACAAGAGAAAGACCTTGAGGCATATGTGTACCACGCAAACCGCACCAGCATTTCCAAGACTTGCCTTGGCAAGGTTCGGATCTCGGGTACATCCTTTGTCAGCCAATCTGATGCCGCACCGCTGCACTACCCCCTGGAGAAGCGTACAATCTTGTCGCGTGCCCGCGGTGAGCTTGGTCTCAGGGTGTTTCTTACGGATGATCCATCAGTGAGAGTGTCCCCTCCTGGTCAGGAGTTTGACTTCATAAGCACACCTACCACAGCCCAAGAGTACGCAGCCACCAATGCTAATCCAAATCATTTCCAAGAGAACAGAGCAGATCAAGTGAGGCAATTCCAACACTTACCAAGAGACCAACACCGTCCACAGCTGATGACTGTGCAGCCGATGACTGCACAGCCATATTACTCTGATGGTTCATATGGACAACAGCAACAGAGAAGTTACTCTGCTGTTGGGAGCAAAACTGAAGGCCCTCAGGTTGTAAGGATGCATTCTGCAGGTCCACAGCAGCCTATAGAATTCCAGCTTAAAGAAACAAGTCCAACGCTTGGAGGCGGACGTGTTATTGGTGGCCGGGTGATCCCTGGTGAAAAGGTCGGGCCATATGACCTTGTTGAGAAGATGCAGTACCTATTTGTGCATGTGGTTAAGGCCCGTGACCTGCCCCACATGGACATCACTGGAAGTCTTGATCCTTATGTTGAGGTGCACCTTGGAAACTACAAAATGAAAACAAAGTACTTTGAGAAAAACCAGAGGCCTGAGTGGGATGAGGTGTTTGCCTTCCCTAAGGAAGTCATGCAGTCAACGTTGCTTGAAGTTGTTGTGAAGGATAAGGATGTCCTTCGGGATGATTATGTTGGCCAGGTGATGATCGATCTGAATGAGGTACCAATAAGGGTCCCTCCTGATAGCCCATTGGCACCAGAGTGGTATCGACTTGTGGGGAAGGATGGGCACAGGGACAGAGGGGAGCTGATGCTTGCTGTCTGGTATGGAACTCAAGCAGATGAATGCTTCCCAAGTGCCATCCATGCAGGATCAACACCAGTTGATTCCAGTCTTCACAGTTATATCCGTGGGAAGGTCTACCCTGTACCAAGAATGTGGTACTTGAGGGTCAAAGTAATTGAAGCACAGGATATAATCCCAATGGAAAACCACATAGCCAATGTATTTGTTAAGGTGAGGCTGAGCCACCAAATGCTGAAGACAAGGCCAGCTCGCTCACCAACCAAAAACTTCATGTGGAATGAGGAGATAATGTTTGTCGTAGCAGAGCCATTCGAGGATGACTTGATCATATCAATAGAAGATCGAGTTGCGCAGAACAAGGATGAAGTGATTGGTGAAACTATGATACCTCTCCAAAGGCTTCCAAAGCGCGCTGACAACAAGCCAGTGCGCCCAGCATGGTTCGATCTCAGAAGGCCAGGACTGATTGAACTGAACCAACTAAAGGAAGATAAATTCTATGCAAAGGTGCACCTTTGTCTCTGCCTTGAAGGAGGTTATCACGTACTCGATGAGTCCACGCAGTATTGCAGCGATGTCCGGCCAACAATGAAGCAGCTGTGGAAGCCACCAATCGGGCTGCTTGAAGTTGGCATCCTAAGTGCAAATGGACTCAACCCAACAAAGACCAGGCATGAACGGGGGTCATGCGATGCATATTGTGTTGCCAAGTATGGTCAGAAATGGGTGCGGACACGCACAATTGTTGACAACTTGAACCCCAGATTCAATGAGCAGTACACATGGAACGTCTTTGACCATGGAACAGTGTTCACCATTGGTCTATTTGACAACTGCCACATAAGTGGAGACAGCAACCACACTAGTTCCCCTAGCCATATGGATAAGCCCATTGGGAAAGTGCGAATTCGGCTCTCAACTCTTGAGACTGGGAGGGTGTACACCCACACATATCCATTACTTGTCCTCCATCCATCAGGAGTTAAGAAAATGGGTGAACTCCACCTTGCCATCAGGTTCTCAGCCACATCCCTTCTCAATGTGTTCTTCACTTACTCTCGGCCTCTCTTGCCCAAGATGCATTACGCCCAGCCACTGTCAATAGTGCAGCAGGAAATGCTTCGCCACCAAGCTGTGCAGCTTGTTGCACAGCGCCTAGGGCGCATGGAGCCACCAGTTCACCGGGAAGTTGTTGAGTACATATCAGATGCTCGATCACACCAGTGGAGCATGCGGCGAAGCAAGGCTAACTTCTTCCGTCTTATGCAAGTCTTCTCCGGATTCATTGCTGCAGGAAAGTGGTTCGGCGATGTTTGTCAGTGGAAGAACCCAGTCACCACAGTCTTAGTTCATGTGCTGTTTGTCATGCTTGTCTTCTATCCAGACCTTATCCTTCCAACGATCTTCCTCTACATGTTCTTGATAGGGTTGTGGAATTACCGGTTCCGGCCACGAGTCCCACCTCATATGAACACGAGGATATCTTGTGCTGATGTTTCAAATCCAGATGAGCTCGATGAGGAATTTGACACATTCCCAACTTCAAAGAGTCCAGATCTGATTAGGATGAGGTATGACAGGCTACGGCATGTTGCTGGGAAGATTCAGACAATTGTTGGGGATATTGCAACTCAAGGAGAGAGGTTGCAGTCACTGCTGGGCTGGAGGGATCCAAGGGCTACATCTATGTTCCTATTGTTTTGCCTGTTTACTGCAATTATACTGTATGTGACACCATTCCAAGTGACTGCACTCTGCCTTGGGTTCTTCTGGATGAGGCACCCACGGTTTCGCCATAAGGTGCCAGCGGCGACTGTGAACTTCTTCAGGAGGCTACCTGCAAAAACAGACTCATTGCTGTAAAGATCTTTAGAGATCAACTTCTGATATTGTATATATTTTTTGTTGTCAGTGTATCGTTGTATGATAGATTAAGGGAAATACCATAATATATGTAATTGTTGCTTCATGTGAGGGAATGAAACAATCCTAGTTCATCAGATAGTTTTCTGGATTTAAAAGTTACAAAGAGTCAAAGAAATTCAAACTTCAAATTATGTACCATGAGTTGCTTACAAGATGTCAGTAACTAAGTGTGAACAGTAGTTTGTCCAACTGAATCAACATTCTCATACTCAAGGAGTATTGAATTTGATATTTCTAAGGGAATTAAACTGGAATCATGATATATATATGCTTTTGATATCATCTCAATGTGAATATTCTTATGTTTCAAGTTCAATGAGAATTAATACTCATGCTAGCATAAACTCTTTCATATCTGATCATCCAAATTCTAATTGTATTATGAAGATCATGAGCATCAGTACCTACTGCCTCTGAAAACTGAAGATGGTCTAGCAGCACCCCCTGGGAATGAAAATCTCAAAATAAACTCCTAACACAAAAGATGCACAACATCAACTAACAGTACCAAAGAGCTCAGGCAGAAAGCATTCATGCAATAACTAACTCTAACTATTGATTTTGTGTCAAGCTCAAGCAATATGTAGAGTAATTCCTAAATGTAATATTAGAGCAAATTTAACAATTGCAATCCTTTGAAGATTGATACAATGATTGGGTGGGTACCTTCATATATTAGGATGGGTTTTCAGTAATGCCGTAATATACTCTTCTATTAGTACTAACAAAATAATTGATGTTGGTAAATCAACAATTTTTGTGGAGTAATCAAACTAAAAAGATTTTCTGAAAACTAATGGAGAGTAGTTGCCATGATTCACATTTGTGAACAAATACTCAAGTTGTGTTAAGTAAAAGAAGTAAATAAAACAGCAAAAAAAGCATTCAATGCAATTAGTAGACCAAAATACATAGGCCTTAAAAATCTAAAAGTAGTGAAGAGCTGCATCTTTTCTTGGTCCATCATGCAAGGACATTAAATCTGCTTAAGTAGTCAAGAAGCAGCAAAACTGCAGAAGTAATGTAACATACAACAAAACTTGCAAAAAAGGTGCTATCTGCATGTCCTATAAATGACCATGACAAGATTATAATCTCCAAGATCACTTCGTACTACAACTAGCAAAGCTACACTAGGGGCCTAGTTCCATGATAATGGTTAAAATAGTTGACCGAATAAAGAACAATGCCAAGGACTAAATGTGCAAGTTAATACAATCAAGTGATCACACCGGATGGATCCTAGGATGATTGAATGGAGATAAGATAACAATAAAAAACATCTTTATTGCCTCTTTTCAAATGGAGATAAGGTAAAAGTAGAACAATGGGAGCAAAAAGAAAAAAAATATTGCCAATTTTCCTGCCCCTTACAGAGAATGATTAAGTTGTGTCACCATGAGTTGACTACTTGACTCTTGAATGACACACTTCACAATAAGCATACATATAGAATAGGAAATGAAGAGAAACATTGAATGTAGTATTTCGTCATGGTACACAAAGTAAATCTTCTCCTGTGCTGCCATTTCAAATTTAAATTATTTTGCTGTCTTGGAGCCCAAGAAGTGAAGTGAACAACATTTTACATGTTCCTGCAGTACATGATTTGAAAGAATCAGTACATGCACATCATACCAGAAAATAAACTCCTAGTATGTGGAGATAATAAAAGTAAATATTTGAAGTCAATTAGTCAACTCATGAGGTCATAGGTAAACACCATCTGTCAACAACTAACATGTCCACATTTTCCCAACAGTTGATAATGATGCATTTATAGAAGAAATGTAGCAACAAGGGGTCTATCATCAGATAGGCCACATGTGGAGTCCATCTATAGTTTCCAAAACCAAATTGCACAAAATATTAAAAGTTAAAACCATTTCTTGTTGTTAACGTTTTGGGAAAGAACTAAAACACTTCCTGCACATATAGAATTTAAAGCATGTGACCCCCAAAAAACATATAACAGTGGTAGTTACCTCGCATTACCTACTGCCCACTGGATAACAGTAACTGATTAGGGGAGGCGGAGCAACTGACTGACAGCCAAGTCTAGTGTATCAACATTCTTCCGTAAAATCTTTCTTTTACGAATATTAAGATTCCCAAAATGAATAACAGAAAAATACTTCAGCACTAATAAAATAACAAGTCAAATAGTGTTCGATTAATTGCACAACTTAGATACACAACTACAACTACATATTCATAGCAACTAACAAAAGGATACAGTTGCATGGCTAGGCTATCCAGGCCTCTCATTTCCTCATTCAATCTGCAACATAGATTATTAAAAAAAGTGGGAAGGAACAGAAAGTTAAATAGCTGTTCCAAGTATAAACAGTCCACGTTTTCAATGATGAATGCTTTTGCAATTACACACAAAACTGGAAATAGAAGTTCCTCGTAATAAGGTATAAAACCACTATGGTTAGGCCATTTATATTCACACAGAAAAATCACAAATACCAAAGCAGGGGAAAGACAAGGAAAATTAGCTCAAATTAATCACCTCAAGCACGAATTGATGTACTTATTTCCTTTCGAAGATGCTTCAAGTGCTGCAGGAACATAGTAAAAAAGGTAAAAATCACCATGTGGTTGAATCTAATATCGCTTTGCCGTACACAATAGCAAACCAACCAACGAAATAACCTAATATTTAGACACCCCAACTGCACAAAGGAATCATCTGATAATCCCATAGTAAAAGAAGGGTTCGATGTCCGAATGCAGACACTATGCAGAATAAGATATTCAGAGGCAAATGTCGCACCCTCTTACACTAACATAATTGTTTTACCAATCCTCAAGAACACATGAAATTGAGAGAGCTTAGCAGATTCCAAAGCACCATCACCAGATTCTTGGAGGCGACCGACGACGTCTCCCAAGCACTCCATGTTCTCCGCCGACGTCGAGGTGACCTTTTCATTGCGTGTATTACGCGGCAGGATTAGGCTATCAGTGGGCGAACAGCAACGATGCGGGCAGAGATGCAAAAGAGGTTCGGAGAGCCGCTGAGTCTGTCGGGCATGCTTACGTTGGAGAGCGCGACCCGGAGAGAGGCGGAGAGGGAGGCGTAGCTGTCGGCGATGGCGGCGGCATCCCGCTCCACCGCCTCCATCGCCGCCGCCAGCTCCCTCTGCCCGGGAGGCGCCGCTCCGGCCTGCGAAGACGCGGAGGGTGAGCATGACGGAGAGGGATCCTCCGGTGGCGGCGGAGCCGGCAGATCCGGGGAGGCGGCGGCGGGATCTTCCATACTGGTTTTCCGGTTGGGTTACCCCCGAGTCGGAGTGAGAGAAAATTGGTTATTTGCCACGCTAAAGAGTAAGCTTCGTAAAATTGTAGAATCATTTTGTAGAATTGCCACTCCTAACGTTGCATCTTTATTTTCACTACCATTTTCTCCTTTTTAACATTTCTAAAAATCGTTTATTGATTTCTGACGTTGAAAATGACTCATTTATCCCTGCTCTGTTGCCTTAACAGACTGATGTGCGTGTGCGTACACAGCTCACGAACTACCGCCCTCCGTGCCGCCGCCGCCGCCACCCTCGTACGCGCTCACCGCCGCCTTCGTGCACGCTTGACCCACCCGGGGCCTGAGGAAGGCGCGGGTGTCGACGCTGTGGCAGGTGGAGGGGCCAGACGGCGTATTCTTCTTCCTCCCCTGCTCCCACCCACAAGGTCGCCGTCCACGACCGGCAGCGTGGAGTCGTCCACGAGTTCATCGTGCCACAGGTATGCCATCTGTCTTGCTCCGTCACGATGGTTCGAGACTTCGAGTAGAAGCAATTCTTGTTCTTGGCGGTGGTCTGATTCGTGACATGGTGGAGTGTGAGGGACGCATGACTAGTACATTCTGCCGTCTTGTATTATGTATCTTTTCTTTTATGATCATGAAGAAGATACATATGCACAACACATCGAACGGCAACAGTTGCAGGAGTTGGTTTTAGAATATGTATCACAGATCAATATGATTCAAACATTTCTTAAACATCTGTAAATGGCTGCAAGTGTATAGGCATCCCAATTCCAGCATTGGCCTCATAGGTTTTCTCCAGCGCAAGCTCAATTGGCCAGCTGCATGAATGAAACATAATGGTCAAATTTAGTTTCACCACAAAACAAATATATGACATATGCGTGGTAATAGGAATAGAGCACATTTGCTAATGAAATCCTTGTAAGAAGCTCTGAATTTCTTCCATCCCGGTGAAGAACACACTATCTGTATCTTTTCGTACTAATGAAAAGAAAATCTTGAGCCTCATTCTGAGAATGAAATAAGAAGAGACTAACACTAATCCTACAGAAATACTCCCTGAAGAACACAAAATGCGTCTCAATACGGAGGGCGGCATCGCATCGCACAAGCGGCGGCCGGCGCCGGCTGCGCCATGCGGAGGGTGGCGGGTCGGCAGCGCGCGGCACGGAGGGTGGCGGGTCGGCGGCACG
>KE372003.1:481629-500320 GCA_000418225.1 Zizania latifolia
ACTGGCGAACATGTGCTCGATCTGCTTCACTGTTCATATCTTGCTAGCACTATAGGTTTATCAAGAACCTCATAAATCAGTTGCCTTATCAAATGTCTCACCTTCAGTGTTACCTATTGGAATAATACTCAACTGCATAAGTTGTATGCTTTATCAACAATAGAATATTCTAATTTTTAGAATCACCTATTTCCCTGTGACAGTGTGACCACTGACTGGTTGTTGTGTTAGATGAACTTTTTGTCTGTGGTAATGCACATGCACCTGACTAGTAAGAAAAAGCATCCAGTAAGTGATGCAACTTGAAGTGATTGAACTGGACATCACATGGAAGCTTCAGAATGTACTGTTTATTGGATGAACGAATCTTTCATTGTCATATAATGAAATACTTAGTATTGAAACATGCATGTGGTTGAGTGAATGACATGTCAAGTTGATGTACATGTCAGCAAACAAGTGTTAATGCGAGGTTTAGAGGTTCTGTTTTTAATGTAGTCTTGACTACTTGCTTGTTGAAAACATTTGTGGTCCTGCATTGTCTGCCCTTTTCATATGTAACTGGAACAAGGTTATCCTACGGAATAATACCAATTTGATTTATTTTGACATCTCCTTATGATGACTATTGGATGCTCATTCCTTAGTATTAATAACTTTATTTTAAGTGAATATTTTGCAATATTCTCTTTTTTGTTTCAGAAACAAATGAGTCTCGATGCATGAAAAGTTAAACCATGTGCCTTAGTTGAATGGTTCCATTGCCACCCTGTTTGGCTGATTTTGTCCACGCGAACTCATCATCAATCTTACATGGGGTAGGTTATCCTCGTGTTTACCTGGAATAAATTATAGTATCATATTCATAGATCCTTCCTTTGTAATTCAATTTTTGTCATATAATATCCTTTGCTTTATATTCAAGGGCTACTATTTTTCAATGCCATCACTGGGGCAATTCGCACCTCAAGCATTTCTGATGTTTACTTCATGCAGTACAGTTGCTGCATAGGTAATTTGAGCAAGTCTCAGCCACTTCCAGGTCCTAAACCAAAAACATCTATAAGAAACAAGTCTCACCATCCATCTATTGGAAAAAGAAGGCGATGCCCATCAGGCCTAGAAGCAATGGAGAACAATGTTAGCGTATCTGTCTCCCTTGAGGGAAATATATCGTCACTTCCCAACTCTATGGTCAATGATTCTAATGGGAAAGAGACCTCATTCATCAACCATGGTATGCATGTTTTTATATTCTTGGTTGCTTGAGCTGCTCAGTTCAATAGCTTCAATATGTAGTTGTGTGTATATTTTCTATAAAATTCCTCTTTCTGCAGCGGCTATAGCATGGGCTGAGATGAGAAGGCAATGGACTGGAGACCAGGAGAAAGTTCCCAATGAGGTACCACGAGAGCCAATAATAAGGTTCAGTTTTCTCTTTCATTTGCTTTAACACTTTTCTTTACAACTTTGTTCTAGAGTTTAGAAAACCATAGATGACTTGCATCTGTCGATCTTGAAGGTTTTTGGTAACCTGGCTTGTTTGGAGACTTTTTCTGTTCCTAGTTACAATTTCTAGATATTCAGGGATAGTTCATAACCACCTTGGCAAATAAGCACATAATTTCATCACAGTATTCTCTGCCAAAACTCTAAATACGTCTTGCAGCTGGTGCTTGACCAAACAGCATAGTACATTCAACCTGCTTGATGTTCAGCATAACAATGTCTAGCACTAAGGGTTATCATTATGAATTGAGAAATGACACGAACACGGTGTTCAGCAGTCAACACATGATGTAGTAA
The DNA here is from genome assembly GCA_000418225.1 of Zizania latifolia. Lineage (NCBI taxonomy): Eukaryota > Viridiplantae > Streptophyta > Magnoliopsida > Poales > Poaceae > Zizania > Zizania latifolia. The sequence continues at coordinate 483,436 of KE372003.1, forward strand.
CTCAAGTCACAATTGTTAATCTTGTATATGCATTTCATACCACAGCTGGTGCACAACATATGATGATCTGTTGTCGTCAAGCGAGCGTTTTCCACGGCCAATCCCGTTATCAGTAAGATCCCATAATCAAAACGTTTTTTAATTCCTTAGATTATTATGTGGCGATATTCTGACATACAAAATTCTTGTAGGAGATGGTTGATTTTTTGGTCGACATATGGCATGAAGAAGGGCTCTACGATTAGTTGAGTGCTGTATTTTACTTTTTAACAGTCTGGTGTCAAAAAAAGAGAAAAGAAGCTACAAAATAGTAGCAGGATTAGCCTTAAATTTATCATTGGAAAAACTGCAATTGTAAAAGCTACTATAGTCTGTTGATATGATTTCTTGCAAGTTGGACGGTAAGCTGTCAGCTATGCTGCCATTTGCTGAAGGAACTATGACATGTCATAGGTAAAAACTGAAAGCGACATTAACATTGTTTGGGACACAGAAACTTCACAGCAAACGGTCTATTTTCCTGAGGAAAGTTGAAAAGTTTCCCAAAAGCCATATGTTGGCCTCTGGCATGTCTGAAAATAGCAGCAAGGGGTAACCGTTATGCAAAGCAGCTTCTGTAATACAGGCTTGATCGTTGTGATGTTTTGAGCCCTAACCGTTCTTAAACTTGCTTGGTGGACTCATTCCGATCAAAAACTCTAAAATTGTATATTTAGATCTCAAAACTTGTTATATATATCACGGGAGGTCCGTCTAAAATCCAACGCGGTATGAGCCTGCGTGCCAAATGTATACTTGTCATTGACGTGTGACCATTAAATTGTTCTTAATTAAGTGATGCGTATGAATGTTGCTGCTTTGCCGGATGATTGCTGGTGCACTGCCACCGTGGGTAGATTGTTGGGGATTACTGACATGATGAATGATAAGATTTGTATTGACTACACAAGACTTTCGTATTTATTTCTTGACTAGAGTCAGCCGTTTAAGACAAATAGTGTAATGGTAACAATCACAACCGCATCTATAGGGCTTTTATTCTGTAAAACCTTACATCGTTAAGGTCAGTTGAGTCTTGTAAAATGGTGATGGGCATTATGGCCTTAGAGTCAGTAGTTACGCCTATAAATACCGTCCCTGCATAAATAAAAAGGGTAGATCGTACTAGTATGCGAAATCAGTAAATGTTACATCATTGATGATTTGATTGTGCTTACACACCATTGTAGACTTCTTCTATATCACTAGGTTGTATTGTAAACATCCAGCAATATAGCGCAGCAGGATATAGCACTATTATCTTAGGGGAACCTAAATAAAATATCCTCCGAATCTAAGTCATACCTTCCCTCACAAGTTATTCTCTCCAAGCTTGAATGGATAACCTGTGCACTCTGCAATCGCTCTATTCTTGCCATGACCTGACGCTGGAAATAAGCTCTATGCTTTTTCGGCCAACATAGATGTTTATCGTCTTTTGTTGCTCAAGTCTTTAACTTGTCGCCCAATTCATCAGTTGTTTAAATGAAAATGGTTAAGTAGCAATGCTTCACTGACAAGTGAGCCTTGTATATCTGAAGTCCATGTTGGCGACTACATCTAATTTTGGATATGTAGTGAATTTAAGGGCTCTTGGAACACATATATTTACACGATTTTCACATGAGTTGGTTTAATTTCTCTAAAAATCCTCTAAATTTTCATGCATCTAAAGGAGGCTAAAAAAAGAGAGAAGTCTTTGAGTTTCTTGAAGGTCAGTTCTGGAATCCTTATGTTCTTTTGTGCATCATGTCCACGATGGTACCAATTGGAGATGCTGAAGCTGAAGCTGTGGACTTCAGGAAACCTTTCAGACACATCCTCGAGCTTTCACATGCTCAATTTTACCATGTAATACACACGCTGTTCAGGGCTGTTTCCAACATCTTGGAAGCCCTAGAAGAGATAAAATTAGGAGTCTCTTGATCTTTCAACAATACGTGCAAAGATTTAGCAATTAGTATTATAATCAACTAAATAAAATCATACCTAATCGGTCAACCCAGCAACCAAATTGATCACACAATTCATAAAAAAAATTCTGAATTTTGTCTGTGGTATGCCTGACAATAAACAGCTGTTGAAAATATTAAACGAATTTCAATTTTCAAACATATACCAATATGAAAATTATGTAAAACAAATCTTCCTATCATCAACAGACTGCATAGTGCAGCAGCATAATGAACAATCGAACTACATCAGTAATGACACTGCAAAATGCTAATGCTAACAACGCAAGATATCCATAGCTAATCTGTATATGGTGCCCATCGTTTTCATCTGCAAGAAAATCTGCAAGAAATTCGTACACCGGCGCCTTTTGCTTGGCTGAAGATGGTTACCGGGAAGAACCTTCTGCCATTTCTTGCGTTGCGTTCAATCTGTCTTCTTCTCTTTCTTTGGAGCAGGCTTTTGGTAAATCAGTATCTGACCCAAGAGCGTACCATTCATCACAATGCCAATTGCAGAGCCCATTATCACTTTCAAGGAGTTAAGGGTTGACAAAATTATGGAAGTGCGCGGACAGCGCGGTATATGGGAGAAATCTATGGCTTTTGTTCAAAATCAGCAAGGAAGCAGACCAAAAAGTATCCATGTTACACTAAGTTATAGTACAATATTCAGAGGATTTTATAGAATGCAGCTTGAGCAAGTAAACTAATTCCCTAGGTTCACGCTCTTTTAATATGAAATCTGAAACTATCATGCATTAGGGGAAGAAAGCATTCATCTAACAATATGAAATTCACCGACATAATAGGCATGCTTAGATGAAACTACAAAAACAGGGTTGTTCAGAATGTACGCAATGAACTGTAATCAGAACCAAAGGATACCACTTAAGGGAGTCTTTTCCTGGATGCTGGTGAATACTCTTACTGCAACATAAGGTGTTAAAGATAGCTAGTTTCAACACATCATATAAGCAGAAAATTTTTACACAGGACTGGAATATGAGCTGCAGAGAAGATCTACTTAGCCAAATAAGGATGTGATTACTTCGCCATACTCACTATTCAGTATTCAGAACATATGTACTGTGTACTAGCGCTAATACTGCTTAATTTCAATTTATATATATATATAGCATGAATAACATGGATCAAATACACAATTAATGGCTTGCTAACTAATCTGTCACTTAGTTAAGCTTACCGATGGAACCAGCGAAGTTCATGAAACAGGTCAGAAAGCTCAGCTCGCCAGTGCCCTTATTCTGCACAGTACCAACAATCATTTTCGATTAGCAATGATCTTGTTACATGTGTGAGAACACTAGTCTAGCAAAAGGGGGCTTTGATAATGTTCTAGAAAACAACTAAATGAACTAATAAGGGCACATGCACAATTGAAAAGATAGTAAAAATAGCTCAAATTGAAAAGATCGTAAAAATATAATGATCACCTAGGTGCCCAGTACAACAAAAGCATATGCAAACTGTTAAATGACCCCTTGTAAGCTTCCACTAATAAAATATAACAAAACACTGACTGATAAACATGAAGTTTGTTACCATAATAGTCAAACTCAAGGTATTTATTCTAGGGTCCAGACTATACCACATATTTGAGCTTTATATATAATAATAAGCATAACCATTTTGGTCACAAGTACACATAATTACAACAATCTTTCCATAAAAGGATAAATATAATATAGCTAGATGTACAGCAATTTAACAACGAACCATAAAATTCTTCCAGATCTGTGGAACCCTAGCAAAGAAGAAGATAGCATGCTGTGTAGCCTGCAAAATATATTAGACACCATCAAAAAGATGAGCATATACCGCTACATCAAGAGAAAGTGTTACACAAAATAAACTGATGTTTACTACTAATGCCATTTATTACTTACATAGAGGACTTCAAAGAGAGCAGGATTAATTTTCCCACCCAATACTGTTGGAGCCATTCCACAGTATCTAGACAAGCACTGTTTAGGGAAAGCAGGTCAAATGCAGAAATCAGTGATGCTAATAAAATTTAGTTGATCATTTGAACTTCTCCATAGGAATTAGCATATTGTTGTTGTCAGCACCCAAGAATAATTCAAATAAACAGATAAATAGAAGGATACAATAAAGCTTTCATCCATGTCTTGGTTTCCATTGGCGGGGAGTAATAATAAATAATTGCAACCAAGATAATTGCTGCATACCAGACATAGCAAAAATATTAGCTTTAGGAAATAGGAACAGAAAAGGAATATCAGATATACAAATGCTGTAAATTTAGACATTAGCTGAAAAACAAACCTTGGATTAACAGAAAAACTAGCTCTCCATATGCTGAAAAGGGCAACCCTTTATGAATACAATATGCCAAAGCAATTGTGTAGCCAACAACCTCAAGCTCAAAGGATGCTACACTAAGTCCTCTCACACTTCCGTGCTTCAAAATCTTTAATATCTACAATAAGAAAAATTCATAGTAATGTCAAGACATTGAAAAGAGAAGATTGTCTATCCTATGGTACAAGGAGGTTTTTGAGCACATGATCAACAGGGGGGAAACTTGAGACTTGTTTATTTATTTTGCATATTGTGTTTAGCAACAAGATTTTTGAACATCCATTTGCAAATTAGTTTAATATGAAGCCATGTGAGTGACCGAACACAAATTCAGTGGTGAAGATTTTAGTTTCCATTGTCTGGAATGATTATGTTATTCCATCTATCTTAATGCAACTGCGGTGCTATAGAGGAAATTGTTGTGGCTGAATAATCTCTACTGTCAAGCTTCCTTTTTTTGGTGTGGGTATGTGCATGTGGAGATGTAGTTGCTCTTTACAGTTGCTACCATAGTGCTACTTGACCACAAGATAAAAACATAGTTTATGTTTTCATATGATGCAATCATAAGATACTCTAGGAATCTATCATTTTGAATTGTTTCTCTTCTCCAACATGTGCAGCAATAATACAAATAAAAGGTAACACATTCTAACAGAAGGGAAAGAAAAGAAGTTGCAAGCTCAAATTAGGATGGACTGGTAGATTCCGTTCAACATTTTCATGGGAGGTTGAAGATACCTGAATTCATTGAACACTTTGTATGTTTTGATGTTATATTAATAATGGCATCAACATCATGCTACCAATGACTTCATTATATTGGAAGCACTATTTTTACTATATATTGATTTAGTTCATATTTTTGCATGCATAACCTAATCTGTTGCACGTGAGAGATCCGTTGTACACTGTTCCCTGTAAAAGGAACATCTTGCCACTATCATACACTGCATGTTATCTAAAACATTGCTTACAACATATTCCTATAATGCCTTGTTCTCTAAATTCGCTGAATGATTAAATATGTGTAATTAATTTCATCACGCTACTACCAGTCTACCACTTTCCTTTTCAATCTTGAACAAGTGTGCATCATCAAATAGTCAGATCATGGACAACCATTCCACAGTTCCTAGTATATTCTGCAAGTTCCTTCAATTAACAAATTTGCATTACTCACAAGCTAACAACTCGATCTTATCAATTCCCTCTCAAGGCATCATTGCATCACTAATCCCTATCATTTCAAGAGTTCATGTACTACAGAATAATACGACAAGAATCATGTCAAACCATAACAACACAACAAACAGAAGACACATGTCTTCATTGTTAATTCCTTTCCAAAATTTGGCACTAAAATACACCAAGGATAACATATGAGCTACCAAATACCATGTCATGCACAATGAACATGCAAAATTACACAACTATGGTAAGTAAAGAGGCAAAGTCCCGAACACCCATCAAACTAGTTCTTAATCCAAACACTAGACACATGCACCTGAGGGAGCTTGCCGATAGAGAATGCAGCAACGATGTAGTAGCCGAGAACCTTAGACATGAAAGGAAGTAAGAAGTCCTTGGGTGGGATATTAAAATCCAATGGCACTGAAAGCATGGGGCCTATGCTCCTGCACAAGATTCCTGAATTTTTCACAGCGACTGGCCTATTCTTATTGCTCATATCCAAGGCCTCTAAACTCTGCCGAATCGGTGGTGACTGGATTATTGCTTCAGGCACTCGCGAGAAACATGCTATCAAGGATAAAGGTTTCCTAGAGAATTTTACCATTGTAGATGAACAAGCCGTTCGATGGATTGGCCAAGATTGCAATGTGCTAACGCAGGTGCCGGAGCAGAGCATAGGGAGCCCAAAAACCATGCTTACCGATCAGAGACTAGATTCAGAGGAGGGGCTGAGAAGTGAGAAGTGAGAACTGCTAGTCTTTTGTTGTGCAGAGCTGATGTTTCTCATGGGGAAGAAATTATATGTTAGAATCCATGCCCTGCACACAAGCATCACAAGGATCACACCAGTACACAGCCATCCAAGAAACAAACAAAGATTTCCACCGGCAGCTGGTCCTTTTACCATGCTGCGCCAAGATCACAGCAAGCCGCAAAAAACAGCAGCTTTTTATGCACAATTTCGCACGCCGCCCGGGCAAAATCCACCAGACGAGCACACAGATCAACAAGCGCATGCAAGAGGAACTCATCGTTGGGCGCGTACGGCCCGGTTAGTCTACGGGAGGCAAGGCAAGAATTGGGGTTCAAGAAACCTAATCAGGCCGAGAAACGGAGGCGAGGGGAAGCGAACCTGCGGGAGCTTGACGGTGGTGGAGGCGGCGACGATGCAGTAACCCAGGAGCTTGGAGGCGAGAGGGAGCAGGCAGCCTTTGTCCGGGATCTTGGCGTCGGCGAGCGCCGCGAGGACGCACCCGAAGTTCATGCCCAGGATCTCCAGCTCCATCCCCGCCACGGCCGCGCGCGAGATCACGCGCCGCTCGGCCGCGTCGACGGCTAGCTCCGGCACGGCCCCTCCGGCGTCTTCCTTCCCACTCGACGTCGCTCACGGCGGCGATGGCGTGCAGAGCAGGAGAGGGATCAACTGCGAGCGAATTGCATATATATAGTCGTCCGAAGTTGTGACGCCTTCCCAATTTTTTTTTTTTAAAAGCAACGAAAGTTGAGCAATTTTATAGAACTCAAATTTGATCGCATTCCATACTTCACGAGCTGCAGCTAGTTCAGGTCTTCATTTTGCATTGCATTATGGATTCCAATTTTTAAAATATGGGTAAAGGATCTATGGATAAAGATAAAAGCTTGTTTCAACGTTAAGTGAAAAATATTTTATCACTTGATTAAAAAATATTTTAAACAGATGTTTATAGCATCCTTGTTGTTATGTTTCGTAGTTGAAACTTAATATTTCATACGTGAAAGCAAAATATTTTAATTTAGATTAACTATGTTTCACTTTATTTATTTTATTAAAATATTTTATCCAGTGATGTAATATGTTTACTAAACGTTGAAACAATGTTCGGTTTTTTCAATTCTTAGGGCGTTCAGACCCTAACCTTTCTTTCTTTCTTTCCTTTTTTTTTTCACACTTCTCCGACGATTTTACTCTGTGCAACCATAGCCCGCACTGTCAGGCCTGGCCGCCACCTCCTCGCCGGGGCGCCGCTAGGCCCCACGGTGGACCAGAACTATTTTATTATAGGGATGGGATGACAATGTCTCTGGTCCCTATTTTTCGACGAGGAGTTGAAGATAGACTAATTCTATATCGATAAGAGATTTAAGGGAAAAAAAATCTCTCATCAGATATAACAGGGACGGTAATGGTTCCTCATCATTTGTCCCCTCACGAGACACTGATAATATGTGATTTTACTTTCCCAGTCCACTTTAACTTAAAACTTAATCCATCATGTTGTCTACCCAATCATTTAGTTTCTTTAGACTTGTTTTTTTTTTTTAATTTTGATACGAAAACGATGATCCGTTTGGTATTTTTGGATGAAATAAATTTCTCAGTGACACAGGAGAGGAGAATACGAGAAATTCCCCAATCAAAATCAAAGATGATTACTCATTCGCCGCGGAGAATTTTTCCGTTGACATCCCTACCTCATCAGGGGCTAGCTCCATGTACATCAAGTGCTCATTGGAGCGTGCCGGACCCGAAGGTTGTCGGCTGGAGCGACCTCGATGACATTGATGCTACACCCCTGACGGCCAGATAAGCACACGCATCTACACGAACCTATCATCTCCATGTCGGATTCGATTGGCCCAGCCATTGATGCTGCTTGATGCATGTGTTGCAAGGCCGCCACTATTGGGTCGCACAAGGGGAGCTGCAGATTCTACAAGACAACAGGTACACAAATTCTTGCAAGCTGATTAACATCCAGTATGTTATCGATCATTCTGGTGTCCATTTGATTGACAAGCTGCAAGCTCAACCAGGAGGCTCAAATCGACATGAACATCTCCAAGCACCAGATCAAGAAAACCAAACTGATAGGGTACCCAGAGGCAAAATCGCCAGAAAAATATGAAAAAATAGTAAAAAGAAATAAATATTAATATTAATCCTAAAAAATAGAAAAAATATAAAGAATCAATCAAGTGTCGGTAATTGAATTGCCGACAGGGTGCTTGCAATTTCTTGAAACATGATGTTGTTTTGCAATTTTCCGATGACTCAGAAAGACGATAGTTTCGTGGAACGGTGAATTTTGCATCATATTATTTTGAGCATAAAATTTGTTATGTTTTTTCTCAATTTTTTTGCTTTTCCATCTGTTTCCTGTTTTGCTTGTTGCAAGTCGAACTGAAACCGAAATTCTAAATGAATATAAGCTGAATTAAGTACCACCTTGACATTTTTTATGCTAGCTCAGTCCTGAGTCACAGTAGTCTGCAGATCCTCCATTACAAAAACAATCTTTTTCTCATCGTTCAACTCTTGTCTTAGTTTAATTACCGTCCCTTACCTCCAAGGCAAAACTTCCGTTCAACTTGAACATTGGGTAGACTTATAGCTGTGCTGATTTCACCGTTGTTTTTTACCCATGCGATTACCAGGACGCTGTGGCAAATCCACGGTAACATAGGCGGTATATGGGTTCTATTTGGTTTCGATAGTTGCCGGACTAATCATCTTAGGCCCCATTTAGATCACATGAACAATTAACAACTAAAAAATAGTTTTACTCTATCAAATAGTACAACTAATTGATGAACTAACCATTAGTTCAGCCCATTAGTCCACAAAAGTGCACTAATTTGAACTAATAGGGGCTTTGGACTATTTTGTCTCCTTGACTATTGTAGCATGATTATTGTAGTAGGGGCAAAATTAATTTTAGCCATCTATTAGTGTAAAATATCTAAACAGGTATGGACTAATTTTTATCCAACTAACTATTAGCTAGCTAACAATTAGCTCTAACTATTAGTCAGCTAATTATTAGTTTTAGTCCATCCAAACAGGGCCTTAGTTGAGTGGAGAGAAGTGAACCTTTTTCATCCATTTTCCAATATATGATTTGCACTATACATGTCCTTTAATTTTTTTCTAGAAATAATATCACTTTAAATGGAAAATTGCAAAATGGTAGCTCATATGAAAAATTGTGAAAATAGATCATGTCGACATTCTAATTGTCGACAGGTGGTGATCTGACCAATTATTGACTTCCATATTATCCTGTTGACAATTGGTTTGCCGATAGGACTGTCCGACATGGTGCTATTTTCACAATTTCTTGAAATATGGTGCTATTTTTACAATCTTCCATTTAAATGATATTGTTTCCAAAAACAAATTCTATGTCCTTTCACTATCTAGGCAACAAGCAGAACCACACAGTAGCTAGTTGATGTCATCTTAAACATCTCCATCAAAAAGAAAATGTTGCCAAAGACATGTTTATTAAAAACTAAACAAACATGATGGAGAAGGCCGGCACAAAGTTCACTTTGGTCCCAACAAAGCAACTCCATTTCTTTCATGTGTCCCAACCATCCATCCAACGTGACAGGAACAGGAACAGGGTCAGCCTCAGATTTTTCTCTGCTCCTTCACGGAGAAGCTCTTGACCATCTAATCCCAGTGTTTCGCCATCCAAAAATTAATGACGCAGTGGTAGAATTGCTAGAATTTCAACCATGAATACCAAACCTTCAGTTGCAATGTAAGACTAGGCGGTCCTTGCAGCAGTTGCAAGGTCATTCCTCCATTTCAGAATATAAGTCATTCTGGTATTATTTAGATTCATCTATAGATCAATGAATCTAGACACATATTTATCGATAAATCTAGACAAAACCAGAATAACTTATGTTTTGAAACGGAGAAAGCAACAAACAATTTACTATAGCCAGTCACTGTCAGCGGCTAACAGCAAAGAAGAACACTTCATTCAGGCAAACACTACAAAGTTCTTGGGACTTTGGTACACAGCCATAATTCAGATTTCAGAGAGTGTTCGTTAGTCCATTTTGAGGAATGTACAGATCATGTTATTACCGTGACAAAAAAATGTGCAGCTGAAACATAGCTCCCCATAAAGACTGGAAAAAAGGCCTCCTATGTGTACAAAGACTATATTTGTAATGTAGATCGCCGGCACGGGTATTCAACTATGAAAATACACCAGGTGCTCTGCAAGTTCTTGTTTACATATGTATATGGTCTATATGAACACCAGCCCTGCATAGTGGGCATGACGCGTGCCTGAAAAGCCAGTTGTCGATGCATTTCACGTGGAACATGTGCTGGCAATGAGGCAAGACTCTAACAAATTGCGATGCTTCAAAATCCTGGGATCAGTAGTTTTGATGTGTCAGTACAAGAAGAACATATGTTTAGCATTTGTTGTTAGAATGTAGCATTCCAAGATGACACTAACCTGAAGGCAAACTGCACAGCAGCTTCTATCAGTTTCCTGATCAGAATTGGTTGCAGCACTGAAGGTGGTCTTTGGGATTCTGTTAATTAGATCTCTTGACATGCCCCCTGTGCTTCCAGTTTCAAAGAGATCATTGTTGTCAATGAATGGTGTACTAAGTAGACTCATCTGCATTACACAAGACCATGAATCTGACTTAGCATTATACATAGGAGTAACCTTGCAAAGTTAGACACAATAAACACCAAATGCAATTACGATTTCTGTGCTAAGAAGTTATTGCTTTCTTCAATGACTGGTTCTGTAAAAGCAGATAGAGTATGTGCACAGACGGGAGCAACATCTGGCTCATAAAAGCTGATAATAGTATGTGCATACAAGGAAACACTAGCTGGTCCTACACAAAAAAATCGTGTGTATATGTATCAATTTCTTTGGTTTACATTTTTTAATTCTATTTCTATAACATACCTATTTGGCATTAAAATTCGTGCTAACACTTTTTATTGCCCTATTTTAAATTATGGTTATGGTTCAACATCTTATTACCTTAATTGGATAGTTTCAAAATTGTGAATTTTGGAAGCTATTTTATTTAACAAGGTTCCTTCGTTCCTTCCAAGCCATGTTATAGATTCCAATATTATATTAATCACATGTTGAGAAGAAAATACAGTAACCCAAGTACTACTTGACCATCAATACCAATATATGAGGTGGAATGCCAAATGGCATGATTGGCTCTAATGCTTCACAGATCTGTAACATGTCCACATGAAGACATTTGGTGTCTATAGGGGTTGATGTCTCCGGCACTAAGATGGCATTCTTGATATTTCTGTGAGAATTCTTTCAGTTGGAGTATGGGGCATCATTGTCCCCTAAAATCATTTGAATACTCAGAGACATCTACATCATTAATTTTAGTGTTCAAAAATATTTTTTTATACATTAAACTCTTCAGTCTTTCCGCCCTAAAACCCCAAAGCTAGTGGGGTAAACTACTACCTGAGCCATGAGAGTAATGGTACATTAAACGACCAAACAAGATGAAAGCTCACAGGAGGAGCTGCATACCTGGCTCTGCACTGCACGCTGCAATGCTGGACTGACCTTCTCCCACACAATCCTTCCACTGAAGAGGCTAGTGATGATGTCAAGCTGAGACAACCAAAACATGACATCAGAGTAAATAAAACCTAACTCCACTCATCACTTTCAGCTATTTTAATTTGGGGGAAAAAATGATATTTTGCCACTCTTAATATCATTCCTTTTGATTATAATGCCACTCCGAGACAATGACAAGTATAACCAGTTAAGTCAATAACATGTAGGCCATAATGGCAAAAATACAAAACCACTTCTTGGCGGTGGCAAATTATCACATATATTGTCACACCTACATGTCAGAGTTTACATCAAGGTGATGTATGCACGCTAGAGTGGTTATGTGAAAATGATCTTTCACCTTAAGGCACAAAAGTAAAAGGAAGGTGGTCTTGGATTCTTGCACACTCACCACAAAGATAATGCTATATTTTCCTGATTCACTTGATCTCCAAATTTCGATGCACGATTCAACAGCCTCGATGGAGAAGACCGCGCCGGAGACTGCTCCGACGCCAGCGCCTCGTAACATGCCGCTTTCAGTGGTCATACCCATGAACGCACCAATGAACACTCCAACCAATGAGCCCACTGCATTATGATGCAAAATCGCAATGAGAAGAGCTTTTGAATACAATTGCTGACAAATACTTATCACAATTCACAAGATAAGCCACCCTTCATCGAACAACCTAATATCTTGATAAATTAAACCTTGCTGGGGCGACAAAGACAATCGGAAAAAAAAACAGAAGGCAATGATCAACCATGAAGCCCATAAAAAAGTTGAAGCTTTTAAGTTACGTATATAAATCTTTTGACGAAAGTAGCAAAGAACCTCCAAAATTTTTGCTTGCGCGATTGAATTGTTCCCAATTTGAGCAAGTAACAGCCTACCGAACGAAAAGCCTAAGAACACGAACAGTCTCTACGCGGCACGAGTGACATTAAAAAAAAGGAACCGTGGTAATTCGATCAGGAATCAACAAATCTCAGAAAGATCAACCACCGAACGAGGCCAAAGAAATTGGCCGGTAGATTCCCCTGAAACAAGAATCGAGGCAGACACCTCCAAAATCCAATCACCACCACCACCACAACCCAAGATTGCAACTTTTCCCCAATCTCGACAAACCCAGAACCCGACCCAACCATCACCCCGGCCTGCCGAGAGCAATGGGAAGGAGGAGTCGGCGAAAGAATCCCCCCGACGTACCGACGGCGAAGACGCAGGTGAACAGCGCGCTGACCACCCATCCGGCAGCCTCGGCTGCGACAGCTCCGCACCTACCGAACGCCCTCCACAGCGCATCGACGCGACAGAAGCATCCTCCCGAGGCCGCCGCAGCGGCAGAGGAAGACGACGACGACGAAGAAGAAGAAGAAGAAGGCATGGTGGAGTAATCCATCGAGGTCAGCGCGCAGCGGCTACCACGTACTCAAGAACCGCGGCAAGAACGATGACGGGATCGCGTCGTATATATGGCGGGGGAGGAGGAGGGGTTACGAGTCACGACAAGGAGCGAGGAAATCTTGGCGCCTAAGTGGGAGGAGAAGGGGGGAGAGGAGAGTCCTGGAGGGTGGAGGAGCGAGCAGTGGAAGGCGGTGGTGCAATCAATGCGGATGTGGGAAAAAAACTGCGGACTTGGGGAGGCAGCGGCCGGCGGCCGGCTCGTCGTCGTCTTTCCTAGAAGGTTTCCGTGATGAACGGAGGAGTGTTCTATTCTTGATTCCTCGTAGGTGTATTTGCATATCTAAATTACAAACATGCTCATAGCTCGGATTCGAATTATTAATATTCGTATCCGATAAAGTATCGGATAAAATATAAGTGTGTATATTTGTATTTTGATATAAATACATCTTTATATAAAAGTTGTATTGTAGGTCGGCTTCAGGCTTATCTTAATATCGGACAAACTTTTTAAGTTTTTAAAATGGCATTTAAAAAAATCAGGGAACTAAATGAAAATGAGTAATGTTGAATAAAAACATGGAACAAATATGGTCTTAATACTTATCCGAACATTACAAACCTTTTGTCAGGCTTTCCAAATTAAGGGAGAAATATAAGTGGTCCTTTTATGCACCAAATTCTTTAAAATTTAATAGTTGTATATTGGTACATCGGTATACCGTAAAAACCACTTGATTTCATAATGGCAAGCATCCAATGCACCGCATTTTTAAAATAAAATACTAAATACTCGTAGAAACACTTGTGCTTAGCTTGATTGAGTTACGATAGAAAAATGTAAATATTAGAACTTAATTTTGAAATTACAATAAATATTTTTCGTGTTTTCTAGTTTTTAGCATTGGCTTTTAGACAGAACTCTTGAATTAGTTTTTATTGTTTTTCCCCCTTCTAGAAAGTTTATTGCCATACTATAACTTTAAAAAAAGCCTTTGTTTTGAGGTTTCTCGAGCTTATCTAAATCTTCAATGAATATAATGTTAACAAATTATCTTAAATAATGGTATTATCAATTAAATATTAAATAAAATAAGTCTATGAATAATATAGTATTTTTCACTGTATTAGCTCAGTTCCAGAAGCTTAAATAGGACAACGAGTTTATCAAAGCTTTTTTGAACAAATAACTTATTTGAAATGTTAAACTTGCTAACTTACGAGTAAACGCTAAAGGGCTATATATATCTTCTGCTTATCAAACTTAACTGCTGGATTATGCCCAAAGTCACAGGCACGAGTTTAGAGGGAGATTAGGAATGCGTCGCGCCGACGATATGATGTATCTCAGGATTTCAGTTTAATTTTATGAAATTCATAGTTAGGCTAAGTAAACATTTCGAACTTCTTTCGTAACCTCATAACTAAATCCTACAATACCAGAAGAAATTAACCTCAAAATCATCAGATTAATTTACTGCTCCTATTAGCAGTGGCGGTCCTTGGTGATGAGCAGATCAAAACTAGGGAGTAATACAAACTTCCAGCCATTTTCACAGTGATTTTTTGCACTATTAGTTAGAAAATTGTTTCTACAGGTAAACAAATTAAATTTTGTATAGACGTTTAACTAGCCGTCTAAAAAACATTTTTATTAGCCCCGGCAGGCGGCAGCTGGATCCACTCTTTAATTTCCGTTGTCTATTGGGTCAATTTTGTTGTCTTCGACAAAATTGACATTTTCTTCTGAAGAACAAAAGCGTAAAGTCAATAATGACCAACATGAAGGTGAATCATCAAAGTCCATTTAGCACGTATTGTTTGAATTGAACAGCATCGATTGAGTCTATGGACCACTGCTTCTTTTCATCCATAAATTTACAACTTCTATGGAGCTCGTTTATTACTTGAAGAAAGTATTTCGTAGCATGTATGTGTGTGTGTCTATATATATATATATGTGTGTGTGTGTGTGAAGCTGGAGCAAAACAGAGAGATGTGAAACTAGACTAATATAAGTCGACTTCATTTATTGAGTTGCCGGTTAGATTGTGATGGGTGCACTATTAAATTGAGGAGTATATATGTGGGCAAAATATGAAAGCAATAGCTCATTTTTATGAGGGGATGTATTTGTACCCATACTTATTAGGGTATGTTTGTTTCAGCTTAGGATTATAGTAATATAGTTTATTTTTATAAGCTGAAATAACCAATCAAGTTTATTATGCTAACTTATTATAATTTAACGTACAGATTATAATAATTTAATAAGCTAGTCCAACTCAGTTTATTTCTATAGGCTAGATTATTATAATCTTAAGCTGAAATAAATAGATTATTATAATCTTAAGATGAAATAAATAGATTATTATAATCTTAAGCTGAAATAAATAGGGCCTAGCTTCTCCTCCCGTTGTGGCAACATCCAAAATTGTTGGTTGCAAGAAAAAAATAATGATGAACAGATACATTGAACGATACAACATTAATTGACGATGCAATATTTCTAGAAAACGTACATATATAGGTACTCTTAAGAAGGAACCACTTAACATGATCTTGGCTGTCACATTGTTGACGAGAATAATTGTGGAGCATGCTTCCACTGCACAAAACACACACTTGAATTATGTGTGTGGAAATTGCCCAAAAAATGGTACATTGTATGTACCACTCAAATGCATGCACCACCACTATGAAAAATTCCAACTTGAAATTTGGTGTAGTCCTATGTATATGCAATCACTTGTTTTTCTTTTCTCTGTGTGTACTAATTCCGAAATTTTGCACAGTTATGTTTATCGTGCTATATACACATTGCACAATTTTACACATTTATATTCATGTAGCACTAGAACGTGTTCCTAGCCCTTCCAAGGTGTATGGTCCCCATCAAATTAAAATTCTTTTCCTAATTTAAAATAGGGGAAATTGAAAATATAATATTATAATTTTTGCAGTTTAGAAATATGTGATTGGTGTGTCACTGACATACAGAGGCTATCACAATTACTAAGAGTGACATTTTTCAAATTCTTAAAAATTATAAGAACACGGCTAAAAGCACGTGCATACTGCTCAGATTATTTGGACACTCCAGACACACGAGAATGAGATAGAGGCAGAGTGAGCGTGTGGTATGGGTTAGGTCTACAAGATGCCTTATATTACTATTTTAAAAGAATCCGGTGGTGCTATTTGTTACTTTTGCATATTCAACATGAGCAGTGGTGAAGCTGGTACGTCTAGGGATCAAAATAAAGCGGAGAGGCTTGGAGCAAACAGTGTGCAATGGGGGAAGGCTGGAGGTGGCGTAGGAGACCGGATCGACGAGTGTGGAAGCTGGCCGGGGCCACACGCGGGGGCTGGCTAGAGGCTGCGTAGGCGATGACCAGGAGTGACACGGGCGCAGGCCGATGGCGGGGCTCAGTGCGGTGGCGATGGTGGGAGACTGGGAGCTTAGACCAACTTGTTGAGGGCTTTAGGCTAAGGTTGTGTTGGCCTCAGGCTGGTGGGTCTGGTGGGCTGTGCACACCGTGTAGATTACTGAAGAATAAGGTCTAGCCCTAGCCCTAGCTGGG
>KE372003.1:512486-543793 GCA_000418225.1 Zizania latifolia
ACGTGGCCAGAAAACGGCCACGTGGCCTACCCGGGGGGCTATCCCCCACAATAAGAAAACAGAATATTCCACCTAATAAAAATGAAAAGTTCTCTGAATTTTATATGAATTGTAATGGCGTTTCTTTTGAACTCCCGAAATTATATTGGTACGATCCAATTGACCCAAATATCAATGTGATTATCGGTCTCTAGTTCTCGTACTGGACTTAAATAGACAGATTTAAAACTCATATATAACCGAGTCTTTTTACGGTCATCAGTGAGGTACCATAAATTTCGGTAAACCTAAGTATCAAGGTACATGTACCAATATTTACACTAAAAACCTACTCAAGAACTGTAAAATTGTCTTATATAATCACAAATCAAAACGAAATTCAGTTTTTTTTTCAAAGCACAAACAACTGGCAGTGTTTTTACTAGCTAGAAAACTGAGGAATGTGGTATGAAATGATTCTACAAATCAACTCAATCCAAAATATGCGTTCATTCTCCAAATTAAAGCAAGAAAACAGCCCATTAATTAGTCCCTGAACTATCTGTTTTGTTGATGTAAAACACATCCGTTTTTCTGTAATTAACCGCATCGATCTGCTGGACACTCTGAATCGATCGATCTCGCGTCTTTCATTTGCAATACCAAAACCCCTGAAATATGATGAAGGAGCTGTACATGTGCCTTCATGACAGCTACCTAATTAACTTGGAGTGTAATTATACATCAACAACAACCACTACTAAGTATTCCTATTTACTTACTGATAAAATTGGTCTGCAGGTTCAGACCATAGCTAGTGACCACTGAGGTACTTGATTCTTTAATGTAACTAGGTTGCTTGACTTGTGGTGATAGATTACTTGCTTGGAGTTAACCATCAAGAAACACCATGGAATTAATTTGCCTTGTGCATGATTAAGGCTGTGATTGGCATTGCGGTGGATTATTGTAATCTCGTTTGGTGCAATAGCTTTTAAAAATTTAATCATTTGGTAAATCATTTTTATTTTAATCTACACTATAAATAGTGATATTGTTTAGGTCCAAAATATAGAATAACGCGTGAAGATGTAATATGGGTATAACATATTTTATCTTATCTTAATTATCTATTTTATTTTAAAATAAAGTACAAATGCTATAAGTTTCAGATTTCCACATCAGATTAAAAAATAAACACAGCGTAGCAACAACAAAATGAGCTAATTAGTACAACAATATGAGCCTAATTAGTATAACAATACAGTTAGTGTGCTTGCATGTAGCCGTCAACAACTTGTATTGGGTTTCTTTATTTACATCGCTGGAATGTGCAAGATTCTCCCTACTCTAGTTTTTTTAGTGTGTTGTGGCCGAACCTTGTTAAAATTAATCTGATTTAATCCCATCTTGCTAAAAAGAGACCTAATTAACTTATTTAATAATTGATATATACAGTTCAGTCGGTTGGAAGTTAATTAGCTCAGAAATTGGCGAGCCGGTGAATCAGACACTATAAAATGCACTCGGTAAACCGTTCGGCACTTGACAAAGCCTTTCTGTTTCTTGTTTCTGGTAGCGAGAAGTTTCGATGTTCACCTAAAAAGCTGAGAAGAAAATGAAATTAGATCGTGTGGGATCCATACATTTCTTTTCACAGGTGGCAGAGATTTCTTGGCTTCTTTGTCGAAAGTCCTAGAGATTTCTGCATCCATCGCTTGGTAGCAAAATGTAAAAAATAACACTCCAGATGACTACATGATGATTGATGCCCTAATTGTTATATTGTCAAACTTATAAGTGCAGGTTTCAAGTTTTTTTTGCCTAACACTACTCCTATTTATCAAAATATAAGATGTCCATATATTTTAAGATTAAAATTTTATAAATTTTGACTGACAATTAGCTTAATAATATACAGGTTTAGTGACGTAAAAATTGTATTATTAGATTCTTATTTGGATGTACAATTTAGAAGGTTTTGGACATAACTACATTCCCAGAATAACTCTAAAAAAAAATTGAGCCGGGTCCATTCCTATTGAATTAATTATATCATGCATATTAATTTATGGCCAACATCTCTCCTCTAAAGTTTTCAAGCGCAACTACTATTTGAAATAGGGATAATATTAAACGGCGAATGAGTATACTTTTGCAAATCCACATGTACAGTTATTACAACTGTTTACTAATACATGCACGTGTTGTTTATGTCAGTGGTCACTCGATTACGTGGATTTAAATTTTAAACCCTAAGGTCTCATGCGTCCTCATTTTTGTCACGTGATCTAAACCGCTATGAACAGTCTGCCGATTCGTTTTAGCTTCTAGCTGGAGATAGCTGGAGATTCTTAGTAGCTAGCTGGTTTGAGTATCTAGCCGGTAAGAATCTGAAGAAATCGGTGTTTTTCAGCTTCTAGATTCTAATTCATTTCCAGATTTTACAGCTACTGACTAGATCTAGAATCTGCATCGTTTATTTCAGCTTCAGATCATAAAAATAGCTACAGTTGCCAGAAGCTAAAACAAATTAACATGCCCCTAAAAAAACTTTCGATTGTAACATGGGCTATCATATCATCTATCACTGCACTTGCTAGACATATATCAGTTAGAACATAATTAACTTTAACTAAGCAGTTAAAAAAGTCTTTCCTATCAGGCAGGTCGTATCAAGATTAATCAGGGTCAGCGTATATATGTCGATCGATAGGTGTCTTTCTTGATGTTGAGCCATCACATAGTTTGAAACGAGACGTATTGTCCTTCCTAGAAAAGGGTCATGCCAACATTGATAGTTCGATAGTGCACTCATGCAGTTGAGCATTCAAGTGATTGCTTAGTTGCTAAGCCCAACCCCTCTAAGATCAGTCAGGGATTTATCATCAAGAAGCAAACTCTCTCTCTCTCTCATACACACACTATATATATATATATAATCTCTGGTTAAAAAAACAAGATCATCTAAGAAGGGAGTAAGATGTCAACTTTTTTTAATAGTAACCGTTAGATCTATAAAAATATACGGTACTTATTAATTCAATGTATGCTAAAATTTGCCATATATGTATATATGGCCATTTAAATTAGAAGCCGACATAACCACTCCAAGATTCCAAATAAATAAAGAAGAGTACTATTGCTATATTTTTGAAAACTAATTTTACCATAAACTATCTTAACTCACCTACTATTTTTAGGATTTTTTTTCAAAAATTTTCATTTTTTTCAATTTCAAAATTGAAATTTGAACCAAACCATTTGGTTTGATTTAAACCGAACACCAGTGAAACGTCGCCGAGAGATTTGAGAAGTTACCACTCTCAAGAAGTAGCTTCATATTTTTATCATCTAGACTTATATTTATTGACACAGATAATACTACATATAGTCTCAAAAGTAACATCATAATCAAGAAGTATCTTAAGAATGATAAATGATTAATTTTTTCACTGTCGGCTACTAGAAAATTCTATACTGAAAGAGTGCAGGTTTGTATATAGGTACAACCACTCGATTCATCAAAATTCATTATCTCCTCCTGAGCCCTGACCAAATCTCCACACGAAGAATGACGAGGCAGCGACCGAGACGATGTATCCATCTTCGTGTCCTTCGACGATAGTTGAGCCGATGGGCAACTGTATCTGACGGCGCTGCATTATGCCTGACGACGATCTGAGCTCTAGCGGCCAGCCGCCGGCGTCGTGATTAAGAGTCTGGTTAGAGGAGCTTCTAACAGCTATGCTACTTTTAGAAATTCAAGCTTTTTCAAATGATTTAGATTTTAGATCTAGATTATGAAACTCAACAGCTAAAAATTTTGAAAATAAATTAGAATCCAAAAGCTATAAAACAGTAGCTTCTTCAGATTCTTACTAGTTGTTTCTTAGGGCATGTTTGTTTTAACTTCTAGCAGCTAAAGATTCTTAGTAGTTAGCTGGTCTGAGTAGTTAGATAGTCTGTATATCTAGCTAGTAAGAATCTGGAGAAGCTGGTGTTTCCTAACTTCTAGATTCTAGTTTATTTTTATATTCTGTAGCTACTGATTCTCATAATCTGAATTCAAAATCTAAACTGTTTGTTTCAGTTTCATATTCTAAAAGTAACTGCGGTTGTCAGAAGCTAAAACAAACATGCACATGTAATCTAAAGCTTCTAAATAGTCCTTAGATGTGCTTGGTTTTTTTCGTTCTACATAGTGGTAGCTGAATTTAAAATTTAGAATTGATTAATTAAATATCATCAGTGTGCGTGCAAATGCAAGTGTGCTTGTTAGTGATGGCACCTGCTACCTGCATTTGAACAAATTCCGCTGATTAATCCTGGGGGAATTGAATTAAAGGAACGAATGAATGAACGAATAAATGTGGAAAGAAGCATCTATCGGTCTGTTTGTCAGACAGGAGATAATGAGGCTGCAGCAGCTTAATTAAATTAAACGGTCGCGATGCATTGATGTTGTGAGTACAGCACAGAGCGCGGCCTGTCCATCGAATGTCGCAGGTTACATTTATTTTTTTTAAATAGTTGCTCCTCCATTTAAAAATATAACAATTTTTAAATTTAAACATATATATATATATATATATATATGAAATGAAAATGTATAAAAAGATTGTAAAACCTTTTCAGGGTGAATAAGTGTGGCTATATGGACATGTTAGTGGTTGGGTAGGAAACAACTTCTCTGACTTCGGAGAGCCGACTATCCTCTGCAGTTGTTCGATCCGAACCGTCCAGCGTAGATCTGATGGTGCGAAGCCCGTCTCGGCCGTCACGAAACCCCACCAACTCGAGCTGTAAAGTAGGCCCCAGCACGCGCGAAGCGAAGCCCTCTCCCGTACCGTCGGATCTTGATCAGATAGTTTAGATCGGATGACTGTCCTCCGTAGTCGGCTTTCTCGACTATAGATGATCTCATTTCGGTAGGGTAGAAGGGCTTACTCATACGTGTGTGAGTATAGTTTGTATGTGTGATTGTTAATTCGAATTCAGTTGGGAAACTACGACCAACTTGTCGGTAGAACTGCCTTGTGCTTATTTCATACTGCAGCCGCACTTGATTATGAGGGCTTGTTCAAAGTACATGTTCAATTTGCCCGAAATACAAGTTATGAGGTAAAGTTTTTTACCGTTAATAATTTTTAAAATATTTGGTTGAAAGGATGTCAGTAGATTTATCTTGAAAATTATTTTTACATTCTCATAATTTTGTAAAATTTATAAACTTATTCTAATATAAAATTAAGGTTAAAGTTACACATAAAAAAGTGAAAAAAAATCAATGAGTAGGCTATTAGTAAAAGTGAACATTGACGACTAACTTAAAATTTGCCCGTGTTTTATTAAAAAAAATCAGTTCTTGTTTTCCAGGTATAGTTGTTTCATTATGTACTTGTACAATGATCACAAAAGCGTCAGATAATTTTTAAACGGAATAGACATGTTAGAAATTTCTAAGTTCAATAGAGAATTTCCCTAAATTTCTTGTTTTATTCAATGATCATGTTGAAATTTCCAGAAATCCTGTCAAATAGCCTACTTCTGATCTCAAAACAAACAGTGCAGATAGAACAGGTCTGAACTATGATACAGGACATCAATCAATCATTTAATGATCAGGTTAGCTAAATTTTGAGGCAAAAACTACATCTCTGAGACATGGCAGAAGCAGCCCAACTAGAATCAAATAGTTGATGGGGAAAAAGAAAGAAATGTGACTACACACACAACACAGACTACAGCATCTGATCTGAGCATTCTTTATACACAAATGGCATGGATGCATTGTAAATTGTAATGCAACATGGAAGAAAGAGAAGCTCCTGCGTTGATGAGAATTTAGTTCATGTGCCGGCTGCTGCTACCGCTTCAGGAACTCGGCTAGTTTGATGAGAGGAAATGCACCCTGGCAAGAGGATACTCCTTCCCAGCAACCCAAACACCAGTCTGAGACCACTGCACATCCTCCCATTCCAAATTATCCTGCAGCACCTGCGTTGGCGAGGCAACAGAAAATGGCGTGAATTGTGTTTCTGTATGGGCGAATAATCCACAATTCTGGCACGGGAAGCAGGATGTTACCTCAAGTTGTTCAGCTGGCAGTGGGATACCAATAGAGCGCATGGCGCTCTCGGGCATGGACTTCTTACAACGGGACCATCGGAACACATCCCGGAGTTCATGTTCTGTAGAGCCCCTGTCCCCATTTTGTGAATGGTGGTGACTACTACTGTGATGTTTCTCATGTTCTGCATCAGATGTGTTGGAGCTTGACCCAACAAAACGAGCCTTTTCTCCACTGAAGCACAGTTCATACCTGTAAAAACTTGCAGTTAATAAGAAAGAGGGGGGGGGGAATGGAAGAACTGTGGGTTCCACGAAGTCAAAATAGAACTTGAACTTCCGACAAAAGGCCAAATAGCTAATGGTAACAGCTCACCTATTATAATGTGTTTCCAAGTATATGACTTCGCCTTTTTTCAGCCTTGCGGAAGTATACAGAGTCTTTTTCAATCCCTTATCTGCCACAATGCTTATGCTGTATTTCAACCTGAAGGAAAGTAATCAAGTACAAACAAGGTCAGTAGGAGCAATTAGCTCAAAACAGAGCAAGAGAAGAGATGAGCGCTTAGATGGAGCTTTTGTGAACTGCAAATGAGTAGCATCAGAAGGTATGTCAGGAAAGTACCATGGCTCATTGCAGAGATTGTACTGTATAGTGACTTCCCGAACGAATCTTTGTTGACGTAATGCATTCTGCTTAGATCATATTAAGAAAACCTTAGTACAGCATATAAACCAAGATTACTGCTAACTGAAAAAAACTAAAATATTGAAAACAGAAAGTACTAATTCATTCAATTGTAAAGGTTGTTTAAAGAAAGAAGATTGTAGAAAATTACGGAAGCAGCCGCTCTTGTTGTCATTGTGCGCTCAACCGCGACTGGAGCAAGTGTAGGCTCTACAGCTGACGTATGGCTAAGGCGAGGCTCAAGATCAATAGTACCACCACCTTTCTGCAAATAATGTAAAATAACTATATAAGCTAAGCAAACAATCTATGGAAAAACGGTCAACAAGAAGAAATCATTGTAAATTTGCATAAAGCAAAAGGATAACACTGTGATATTGTATCCTATCTTACAATATTAGTACCTTAACAATGCAGCAGCATTCTATGTGAAAGCTACAACCAATACCAGCACCCCATGCACGTGAACGGACATTATTCCTTAATGTTGAAGTATAGCCTGCTAGGTATACCAAATTTGATGAGTACTAGTTCAGCCATATGTATCTGGCCTTTTAAGTCTAAGTGAACTGACAAAAAAAAGGCTTACTGTCTTGTGGCGGTAGTACTCGAACAGTCGCCCGTAGCTCTTGGATGGCTGATGGTGGAGGTGACGATGTAGGGGAGCAGTAACCAGTATGCATTAGCACTAAAAAAAGAAAGACCAATTAGAATATCAGCTTTCAGAGTTATTTTTCAATCTTGGAACAATAATCAGGAACATACCAGCGACAAGATCTGAATCATTTGTATAAATATCTGTTCCCCAAAGCTGAGCACCTTTCACCTACACAACAGTGATCTTAAGAAGCAGTAGACAAAGAAACAATATTCATTATTTTATAAAGCAATTGTCAAATACGAGCAGTGAATATATAGCAATCGGGCATATACGGTTTCAAATTAAGATAAACAGAAGACATACTGATGGTTCAGAAAAATCAAGTAAATTCACAATAGAAGAATCTCCTGTGAGACTATATATTTACAAATACAAGGGCAGAACAGCACAATTGCAAGATGCAAGTGAATTACACAATCATTTATTGGGGAAAAGGGTGTAACAATATATTATCAATCTGGCAACACAAGCTTGGAGATAGATGAACATAGATGTCACCTGTATAAGTCAACACACTTACCTGACGATTAGTGGAAGTAACAAACTCTGCTGGTATGCGAATTTCAAGAGTAGGGCCATTTGGCACACTTTCAGTGCTTTTAGCTTCTGGGGTTGCTTCAAACTCTTTCCATGATTTCAGAAGCTCTTGCATGCATTCACCAGCTTTATAAACAATGGCTGATACCTCAGATTTAACTGCAATGGAAATGACACTAAGATAACAAAATACAAAACCAGCAACTTTGCAGACCTGCCTGGCTGCCTAGAAATAATCATTATATTCAATTTGCAACAAAATCCTCATAAATATTTCCCCTAGTTCCTTTTTCTCCTCTCTGGCTAACAGAGAAGCACACCAAAACATGCAGCAAAAATATATAATATATTGCACCCAAAGTGAGTAATGTAAAGGGATTTCAAGTATTGAAATGGACCCATTATAGCACTAAAATATTGTGAGAAGAAAATGCAAAATTATAAATCTGCTGCAAAGATTTCAATGGCAGTTTCAAAGGAAGTTGGAGATATTTGACCGACCTTGAGACCTGCAAGAAGAAATACAGAGACATATTAAATAAAAAATGGTATTACCAACTAAATCAAGCTCAGGAATCACCAACTATGCTATTTGAATAAATGATGAAAAACATGGTAAGATGCAGTGTTAAACTGACCCTTCACCATCACGCATCCTAGACCGAAATCGGGGTTCTCGTTGGGATGCTTGACTACCTCCCCTTGATCGCACCATCCTCCTGCGTTGGACACTTCCAAGAGCTTCCTTATCTTTTTCTATATCTCCTTCAGGGCAAGTATCATCTGATTCCTTCTCATTATATTTACCCCTTTGTTCATGCCTCTCTCCTGCATCCACATCCTTTTCTCTTTTCTTGTCCTTAGGATCCGCGTCGTGTGATTTCCATGTGTCATCTTTAATTATCTTTGATTCTATTGTTTTATTCTCATGCTCAACGCCTTTAACAGCTCCATCAGATGCAGCTTTTTCCAGTATTGCATTCTCCTTTTCAGTTGCTACTGATGACTCCTTTGCAGAATCCTTCTCCTTATCATTGCATTCCTTGCCCTTCTGGGATTCTTTTCTCTCCCTGTCCCACTTTTCAGCATCCCTGTCTTCCCTTTGATTTTCTCTTCGTTCAACACTACTGCCTCCAAGATGTATACCAATTCGGCGATCATTTCTATCATTGTCTCTTGTGCTGAAATCCCTATGCTTTTCATCCTTCTTTTTCCTGTCCTTGTCTCTAAACTTATCTTCAGTTTTAGGTTCAGTCTTGTTCTCACCAGTAGATTCATGTGCATCCTTGGACCTCTCTTCTGCAGAAATAAGAACTTTGGAAGACTCGTCTGTTCCTTGCAAACCAGGGCGGGGAAAACGCCACTCTGCATTATCAACTGGCTGTTCAGAATTTCTTTTACCCCTATGTTCTTTGTTATCTTTCCAGAATATGTTTGAAACTGCTGTAGGATGGCCATCTTTGTCCAATTTTGCATCACCTTTGTAGTCAGCATGTGTTCGTCTGTCGGCTCTTATTTCACTGTCATCTATTCTGGTGTCCGTCTTTACATCAGTCTCAACTTTATTGCCTGGAAATTCAATCCTGGAATCACTATAGACATCTCGAGTATCAGCCTTTGCCTCTCGAAGTTCTATCTTAGTGTCACGTGCATCTTTGCTTTGTTTTGTTTCTAGTCTGCCATCAGATGAGATTGGATGGTCCACAAAGTTGGATGAGCCAATAGGCATCCTATGTGCCAGAGATGGCCTCTTATCATCACGGGGCTCAACTCGTTGAACTTTGGAAAATCTCCCATCATGTTCAAAAGAACCGTGGAAATCATTGTTGCCTGGTTGAATAAGTTTCCCAGAAGGGCTTGAATACAAGCTGCTGTCATCCAAAGGCCGTTTTGCTGGTGTGGAGTGGCTACCCTCCTCATGCAACCTCTTTGGTGCACCACTCATTTTCCCTCAAAAATGTCAATGGACCTTCAATGCGAACAAAGTAAGACAAGAACAAAAGGATATAGTCCAATTCCTTTGACACAATGCACTGCCAAAAAAACTTGGGTCAGAACAAATTTGTTACTCTCTTTTTTCCACATATATCTAGATTGTATAATTTTCAGTAAGCTCATGGTGTATAAGTTATTTCACCAACAGTAAGGACATTTGGGGTGCTCATGGGCTTGTCTACTTACGTTCCAGTTGTCAGGGGGTTAACCTAACTAAATAGGGTTCTCCCAACCCCTAAAACCTCATGTGAACAGGAAAAAAGTGAAACAATTTAGCAGCATAGTGCATGTTATCATCTTATACTCCACAAATTTTCAAGCTAAATTCAATCAACACATCAAGATAAAAAAAGTTAACTTCTGAAAAAAAACATCTTTGTTTCTCAATGTCTACAGAGAGTTTGGATTTGACATTTTCTGTAGCAAAATATGCCAATATGCTCCATCATACCTTTTTCCAGAATCTATCATCACTGTTTGCATGGGTCTTAAGGGGGATGGATCACACTATTTTGAGAGATTTAATAATTTGCCACTCTCAAGTGGCTTTGTATTTTTGCCATCCAGACCTATATTCATTGACATAAATGATCCTACATATCAGTCTCAAGAGTGACAACATAATAAAGAGGAGCATCTTGAGAGTGGCAAATTTCTAATTTTTGCATCCCCAGCGCCCTGGAAATTGTATTTCAATTTTTACTTGTTCGCACTTGCCAGTACCAAGATATCCAACGTTCAGGTGGAATGATAAGAACTAACAGGAACAGGGTGGAATCAGCACCCGGCGGAGTAAAAATCATTAAATCATTTTTTTTCGCCCCGTCTTTTCTCGAGGGAATGATACAACGGACGGAACAGTTTAAAGGAGATAGCATGTATGACCTAAAACAAAGTGAACAGTTTAAAGGAAATAGCAACTAAACTACTAAAGCCCTTCCATTTTGGCTCACGAGATTGAAGAACTCAAAAACCTAACCGCGCCCTATGGACGATTGATCGACGGGTTACACCAGCAGAGGCGAACCCCCAATTTTTTTTCCCTAGAAAAGCACCCAGATCCAGAAGAGAAGCTGAGGTTAAGGCAGAGAGAAAAAAATTGCGGGTGGAGTGAAATGGGAGAAAGAGGGTGTGAGAAGCTAGGGTTAAAGGCAACGAGAGAAGGCGTGGGGAGAGAGAGAGAGACGAGAGAGAGTACGCGCGTGCGGGTTCTCACCGGCGAGGACGCTGCGGGAGCGGCAGGTCGCCAGCGCCGCCGCTCGCGGGGCGGAGATCGTCGCAGGCGGCGGGCGAACTGGCGCGGGTGGGGGCGCAGGTGAGGAGGCGAGGCGAGGCGAGGCGGAGGGCGACGGCTTGATCGAGTAGGGAGCAAGCCGTCGGAAGCGACTTGGCGGTATGGATTTTCTATGGCTCGGTATAAACGGCTGGCCGCTCAAGATATCCAACGAAACCGCTCAGCTCAATTTTTCTTTAAAAAATACACACGAGAATTAGAGCATCACGATATAAAATAAAAAGCAGTTCATAAGCATTAAAATATTTATACCGACTAACTAAATTATTGTGGAGGTGGTCTTATATTGGTTTTTAGTAAAAACTAATCATAAACTTATGGGCTGTCCATAAAAAATAAAATAACATTTATCACTTCACTCTTATCTTTAATGTCTCCTTTTGCTATAAAAATTATGGAATAGAAAATAACTATAAATTAATATTATGGGTCCTATCTATAGACTGGTTTTACTATATACATTATATTGCCCTTAGATATCTTAGGTATTGCTCTATTAACAGAAATTAATAGAAGCAGTTGCATGCGAAAATGCCTCAATCCACTTATAGAGATATTATATGATTTTTCACGAAAAATATTGCTTACTCTGTTTTATATTATGTTGTTTTATATTATAATTCATCAGACTTTTTAATAAATCAAACTTATTTTATATTATAAATATTGTTATAAGTTTGATTTTAACAAATCAAATGATTAGGGTAGAGTGCTACTCGCTAATTTTCCACTTAACTAAATTCAAATTAAGATGCTTTATTAGCTGCTTGTTGGCCATGCCACAAGGTACAAGGCAGATGAGAACCTCACTGTCTCCGAAAACACAGTGGATATTTTTTAACCAGTTGTGCTAATCTAATGGTGACACGTTTTTTTCACGTGATTCTGTCATTTTTTTCACTCTCTTAACTTTTATCTCTTAACCTTACTTCTTACCTATGTGTTAATTAATTTCTATTATATTTTCTTTTCGAAAATCAAGTAAGTTATCGTTTGTTTTTAGTCCTAGTTCTAATAGATAGTGTAAGATTTATTATTTGCATTGTAAATATTTAAAATTCATAGTAAAAATATATAGATTTACAGTATAAAAAATAACTATTTTTAAAAATATATACATTCCTCATAAACATAGACAATACTTTTATATTCGTTAGTGTTTATCCTTTGTATTCTCCGACAGTAGTTGGTGCGTCAATATTTTTTATTTTGTTTGTAACATATGGATAAAAACATTAAAAATAAACCCAGATATCATTTCAAATAAATACCTTTTTAACCACGCCATTAAAGATAACGTGGCAAACAACCTTGCCAAGCGGGGAAAATCCGACAGCGTGGGAATATAGTTTCGAGTTTTTTTTAAAATTTTAGTAATAAAAGGCTCAAGAAATAAAAAATGATGCACCCCAAAAATAACATTAAAAAAACTATCACTTCAACAAAGGGTCTGAACTGCTCATCCTAAAACATTACCTTTGCACATCGAACATCATCAAAGATTTTCACATTGCTCGTGTTTCTCATAACTAACTAGAAGTTCCGAATGCTATGATTCGTAATCGAAATGGGTTTCGAATTTACAGTGAAACGACCAAGCATACAAAATACACTGTAATGCCCGCAAAAACTGACGGCCGAATGACACAAGGACATCAGTTTATACACTACTGTATGAACTGGAAGAAGCTGCCAGGCAAGATCCTAGAACGCCTTCTTCGCCATCAAATCAGCGTGTAATCAATTTCAACAGCGATATGTATGGACCCTCTTATAGTACAGATAGTCACTTTGGGGTAAGGATAAGAAGTGATCAGCTCAAATCTCCTGTTTTAGCGTGATATTGATTATGCCTATAGGGGTTTTTGGCTGGTAATGCTCATCAGTGTCAACTTCTTCAATCTCCTGTTTGTATGAAAAACAACAGAAAAATGGGCAATGCGTCATCAAATAAGCAACAATTGATCGATCTAACTAAAATGAGCATACTCCAGAAATTAAGTCACCAGTTCAAGCACATGTATACAATACACTTCAGATATTTTACTTGAATTTGCTAACATCCTCTTCATTGGTCAACCAAGTTAGACTCCTGTTTTAACTTCTTTTAGTTTCCTATTGATCTGTAGCATCTACAGCAATCCATATGGGTACCAGAACAATTTGGGATAAAATGGTAAACACAACTCAGTATAAAGAATAAATATGGGTTACAATACTACTAATGAGGTAAGCACATGAACCCCTCAGCATGGAAGACGATTTTTTTTGATAATGACATGAAAGATAATGAAAATTAAAAAAGTTGTAATGACAAATTAAAGAGTTGTATTGAAAATTTTAAAAAGTTGTAATGAAAAAATAAAAAGATGTACCTCAATATTATAAATGAAACTGAAGCATCCAGAAAATTTTTCATATCAAATACCTGCACAATATCTTGTCCATTGATAACTCGCCCAAATACAACAAGCTTGTCATTCAAGTCAGGAATTGGAGCAGTTGTGACAAATAGATCAAATTTATTATTAGGATTCTTTGTGGTCCCAATCATGAATGCCTCATGCTTTGGACTGCAAATCATAGAAATCCATGTAGCATAAAGAAAAATGCTAAAGAATATAAATTCTAACAAAAAAAAGACGTCAACAGAATTCTGTAAGTGCACTGATTAATAATTATGGGGTCAAACCTGAGAGCATTTTCTCCATTGGCTTTGGCTTTCAGTATCCATTCCTGGGCAGCTCCATTGAAATCAAAATCACCCCCTTGAATTACAAAGTTTTTTATGACATGACGAAATGGCATTCCTTTAAAATGATTACTCTTGCTGACCAATTGAAACAAATGTTAGATGATAATCCCAAGTGAACAAAAGGATTATATGGCATGGTTGTGAGGATAGTCCAACACAAGCAAATAATATCCAAAAAATTGATCATGGACAAGTCTCAAATCATGTAACATTACGACATAAAAGTACAAAACATAAAGTACAAAACAAGATTTAGCAAAGATCCCAGTGCTCACCACAAGCTGACAAATCTATCCACAACATCAGCAGAAGCTTCTTTATAAATTTCTATAGTAATTGAACCTTTGGCAGTGTCCATAACCTAGAGGAAAAAGGAACAATAGCATTATGTTCATTACTTCATAGTATGCCAAACATTTTGCAATTAAAATTTATGTGCTACTTAGTAAGGCTGTGTCGATTTTGATTCTTGTTGAAATGAGAATGGAATACATTTCTTTAAATTCTCAGGAGCTAAACAGGGCCTAAGGATAGTTTGTTTTCCATCCATGCATAGTGTATTTATTTCGGATACTACTTAAGCAATCAAATAGTTGATTACATCATTTCTAAAGGTTTAGGGTTTAGGGTTTAGACACTATACCACAGGTTTCACATCAAAACCTGGTATAGGGGATTAGGGGTCATTACCAGGCTACCAGAACAGCAAGACATAGCTAACAGCCAAACATACCATGCACAATCGTAAATTGACCAGATATGTATACTCAAACACACTGCAAGAATGATCAAACATGTCATGTGCTGCTATGCTGATCAGAAAACGTATCTAGTAAAAGGAAAATGGTGGAACTTACCGCATAACTTGGTCTACTCGTCTTCGTAGAATCCTCAGATCTTCCAACATTCTGGAAGTCAGGAAGAAAAGACACAAGAATACAAGCAGTGAGTTTGATGCCAGGTTGAGTAAGGTCCATATCAGGAGATATGACAGTTCTAAATATGTACATAAAGACACAAAACGCTTAGAGAAGGCTTTACAGGTTCATAAAAAATAGCTTATGTTATCATAGTGTGGACGAAATATACAGCAAGTAATGGAAATGGGGTTCCTTGCCTACCTCAATTGAGATGGTATACAGAGATTATACAGGTTTAGGCCCCTACGTTTGTGCGTCCTTTTCTTGTGTCAATATGGTATAGCCGACAAGATGTATATGTCTCGAGTAGGCTAGTAAATTAGATTACAAGGCTTGATTGCTTGATGTTTGAGATTTGATTGGCTTCTAGCTAAGCTCCGATATCGCTTGCCCATGAAGGCTCCCTAACTTCACCTTATATATGTGGAAGTCAGGGTTACATTGACCGAGTCGGTTAAGGTATCCCTAAAGAATAGCAGATAACTTGTATACCATATAAGATCTGGTAATCTAGAGAATTCCATCTCTTACCAAATCTTTAAACAACTACCTTGTGGATATACCGTGGGGGATTACAAGACAGGCACCTATACATGGAATATACTAGTCGTGTATACCTAGGTTTTGTTCCCCCGAAACATAGCATATGTAACAAATGTACACAAAAAAGGCAGCCACATGTATTCATTATAAAAAGATATCTCATGGTTCCTTTTACAACAGTAAACCAGGAGTTAATTCCCATGGTCAGTTCAAAAAGGTTAAATAGCTATATGTAATTACATATGATTTGGATATTAACTATAGAACTACAAGGCTTTCAAAATAAACAAAACACAAAATGCCAGGATCAGTGATTCAGGTAAAGTAGAGAGGGTGCTTTCGAGGCCCATATATGGCATGGCATGGCATTGGCAAAGGAGAAAGTAGATGGAAATACAGAAAGACAAGAAGAACATATGGGGCATAAACTAGATTGTCTAGCATACCTCAGTCCAAGGAAGATCCAGTTCAGTCTTGAGGATTGGCCTGTGGTATGTAGATCTCATTAGTAGATGAAATCAGAACAATAAAGAAAAAGACTGAACTTATTTGAATAGCATGATATTGCATCACAAACTAGGTCAGGTGTGCTTGGAGTCAGCTATTAGGTTAATAAATCAGCATTTCCTTGCAAGAAAGGACACCAACCTATGATGCCAATGCCTATAGGTAGCATAGAGGGACAGAACAACCAAGACAATGATTAGGTTCCAAGTGACGATAGTAGAGTAACTGATTCGAGCCGGGGCCTTCTTCATCTTGCTCTGAATTAGCAATTGCTTCGGCTTTATCCGCGCCATCTGCTACTAGTGTAGTAGGACAACCAGCACTCTCTAGGAAGATCCCCTGCTGGCTGCTATGGGAATGAAAAGACAAGTATTCAGCAACAGCAAGAGCTGCAGATCAGATATGCAACTAAATTTTGCAAAATCGGAACAGGAAAAAAGGATATACCACAATATTAGAATTTGAAGCATCTACACAAAGAAACGCCAGCTTCCCTAACCTTTTTCGAAAAATGGATTCCCAAAACTTTTCTTGGTAGCAATTAGCCAGCGGCACTTGTAGCATCCTTAGAGTGACGCTACCAATACCTAGCAGCCTACGACGCAGAGTAGGCTAAGTCCCTAACATCATCACTGACGCATACCCATCACGCTAACGCCCGCCTCCTCCTGCGCTGCGCTACGCTGGAGAGACTCACGAAGAGCGAGTGATCCACCGGCCTCAACTGCCCCCTCCCTCCCTCACGCACACGTCCCCTCCCCTTTCCCTCTTCTCGAGCAACCTCTCGAAGACTCGAACCCACGACAACGGCGGGCCGCAATCAGCGAAGATTCGGACACGACGATGTCCTCCCAATACGGCGAGAACTGGCGGAGCAGGAAGCCAGCAGAGACGGACAGAGAGAGAGCCTGGGACGCGGAGGTGGGATCTCCCCCGAGGTCGTCCGGAGAGGACTAGGGATTCGGAGCCGCACCTGGTCCGCTGATGTGTTGGGGCCGAAGCGAGGGGGGAGGAAGGAGCCGCGCGCGCAGCGGCTGCAGCCGGACCCCGGCGGCGCCGGAGGCGGGGGTAGGATGCTCCCCGGCGGTGAGGCGATTGGTAGGGTGGGTGCGGGTGGAAATTGAAATTCAAAGAGCAGGAAACGAAGAGAAATTTGCAGGAAAGCCACGAAAGGCATTTAGTCTCTTGCTAGTAAGTTTTTTTAGCTTTGTAAAAAATGTCAAAAAATTTGTAGTAAAATATTTTTTATAAAAATATCATAAATTTTAGCAAAAATATTTTTATAAAAATATCATAAAGTTTAGCGATATATTTACTCTGTTGTCAGAATAGCATAAATATTCATGTTTTCTTCTTTCATCTTCTCCTTCCTACCATGCAAGGTTCAGGGTTGCTGCTGGTTGGGGTGGGATAGCTACGAGAGCGACAGCGGGTTGGCAACAAACGGGAGCAACAGCGAGTAAGCTATCAATTAGAGTTCGATAACCCGCCTAGCTTATTCTTGACGGAGGAGATAGTAGATGTCTTGAAGAGCTCCTGGTGCTTAGATTGCCATTAGGGGCGACGAAGAATACCCTACAGATGTCACCGATGCTGGTGATGGTGGTGGGGTAGGACTTGCTCCATGACCCATAGGTGGAGTACAATGAGACCATGACATGCGGTGGGAAGATGGTGGACATGGTGATGAGCAGAGAGTGACGGTGACCATAGGTTGTTGGTGCTAGAGTTGGAGATGAGATACATAGAGACAATTTTGACACTTGGTACGGTGTTGTGGTAAAATAAAAAGTATCATCCTGAACTTTATTGTATTTTTACAAAGTTGACAAACTTCGTAGCAAATAAGCAAACGCCTCTAAACTTTTGTGACAAAAGAATAATTTTCTCGAAAAAGAAACAAAGGGTTAGTGGGTTTCACGAGATTTGACCACAAGAAGATGTTTTTTCTCGGCACCACCATCGACCAAATGAGACTAGGCATGTCAATAGCCCATCCTCATCTTGATTGAAAATTTCAAATAGGGATAGGTCAATTTTTCAACTGCATGAGGTATGTGAGAAAATCACATCCAACGGGTATGGCGAAGGTAGGAACGGTTCTCCATCCTTGTCCTCGTTTTCTTGCGGGGCTCTAAATATGTGTTTTCACTTAACCAGCCAACCTTAACTTAGATCCTAGCCCACTACACTGCCTAATCCGATCATCCTAGTCCCTAACCATAGCCACCAGTCCTCCCTAGTCGCTTAAACCCACTCGGTCACTCTAGCCATCAGCCTGATGCTACAACCTCCTTACCTCCCTAGACACTGGTTGTCGTCGCTAGTGCCCACCATGATGCCACCTCCCTGGTTGTTGTCGCCTCAACTTCACCTCCCTAACCTCACATCGATGGCCCACCGTAGGACACCAGATGCTGCCACATCGTTGACACTGACTTATGCGGGTCTCTAGCATTAATTAGGGCCCACTGAGGGCCACCCCTCCGCCGCAAATGGACTAGAATCTATATGGATGCCCTAATAGCTTCACCTCCTCACCCTTGAGCTTCGGTGGCAACAACGCAAGACGAAAAGCGAGCTCCTTTCACTTAGTCTCATATCTAGACTTGTTTTTTTCCTTTTGATAGCAAGAATAAGAACCTCATCAAATACCAATTCCTCTTGGGGGACGGAGATAGAAGAAATTTCTCTCTTATAGGCAGAAATAACAACCTTATAATAATTAGAAAGTTATGCATTACCTTCGATCTCTTTTACAATGATCTCTTTTGCAATGCTTAAGTCATAAGAAACAATATCACATTTTTAATGAATTTTTTAGGTGGATTAGTAGTTCCCAAGGCATGTCAGTGGCTGAATTACAGGAGAAAATCATAGACCCTCTTGACCAGGCCTGAATATATATTGACAAGCCAAGAAACCAACAAAAGTGCATGGTCAAAATAATCAGATCCCCACTTGAAAAATCTGAGCTGAATCAAACCCCAGCCACAAGCTCTCCTGAGTGTGGATGGACTTTGATAGGATTAATTATTCCAACTTGCCATGTATATCTAGCTTCTCTCTACTATCTTCTTCCTCTTCAGCAGCAAGCATAGCTACTCATCATATATCATCGATGGCCTCCACAGCCGCCTTCCTGTCCACGCTCGCTGGCTCCACCAGCCTGAGCGCGACGCTGGGTAGCAGCGGCGGCGGCAGCAAGAAGGCTGCCAGGTTCTTGATTCCGGCTGCGGCCGCGAAGAGGCCGCGGCGCGGCATGGTGAGGACGGCGGTGTCTGGCGCGGAGAAGGCGGGCACGGCTCCGGCGTCGGGAGAGGAGAAGAAGAAGGGCGGCGGGGGCGACGAGCGCGTGGTGAAGGTGCACAGCGCGGAGGAGTTCGACGGCGCGCTGCGGGCGGCGAAGAACAGGCTGGTGGTGGTGGAGTTCGCGGCGAGCCACAGCGAGAACAGCAGCCGCATCTACCCGTGCATGGTGGAGCTGAGCCGCACCTGCGGCGACGTCGACTTCCTGCTGGTGATGGGCGACGAGTCGGAGGCCACCCAAGAGCTGTGCCGCCGGGAGGGCATCACCGCCGTGCCCCACTTCTCCTTCTACAAGGGCACCGAGAAGGTGCACGAGGAGGAAGCCATCGGCCCCGACCAGCTCGCCGGCGACGTGCTCTACTACGGCGACCACCACTCCGCCGTGGTTCAGCTGCACTCCCGCGACGACGTGGAGTCGCTCATCTCCGAGCACCGCGGCGAGGGCGGCAAGCTGGTGGTGCTCGACGTCGGCCTCAAGCGCTGCGGCCCCTGCGTGAAGGTGTACCCCACCGTCGTCAAGCTGTCGCGCACCATGGCCGACACCACCATCTTCGCCCGCATGAATGGCGACGAGAACGACAGTTGCATGGAGTTCCTCCGTGACATGGACGTCATCGAGGTGCCCACCTTCCTCTTCATCAAGGACGGCGAGATCGTCGGCCGCTACGTCGGCTCCGGCAGGGGCGAGCTCGTCGGCGAGATCCTCAGATACAACGGTGTCAGGGTCACCTACTGATCAGAACACGGAGCAGCATATCTATGCAACGAGTGATCAACACTGCATCCGGCGACAATTACTCTCTTAATTGTAATTTACACGAACATACATGTGAAAAAACATTCGTATCACTGCGACGTACGACGACATCCATCGATGTTAGATCGATTCTTGCACTCGTTCAATTACTGGGGACGATTGATCACACTATCCTGTGCAAATTGGTCCCATGTAATCCTAGAATTTTGGAGGGTCAATTGCAAGTTGGAGACATGTGATTTTGGCTGTGATGGTATATATATCTATAGCTTGATTGTCCAGTTCATCTGGTTACCTCGATTTTGTCGCAAGAATGCAATTGTATTTTCTTCGGCAGACGGAACATTCACAACGCACCAAAGGTGCATGGAGATCCATCTAGATCTAGGTGAGAAACAAGAAGCTTGAGAAAGAAAGCAACATTTTTGTTACAAATGGCGCAAGAGCAATGAAAACCACAAACTTAAAAAAGATCTGCTCACCAGGAAGTCAGGCTCGCCAAACATCTGTCCAAGTCCAATTGAATCTCAAGTCTGAAGATATTACAGGCTTCCACTTTCTGACCAAGAGAACAGGTAGTAGTATAGGGAAGCCGCCTACGCCGTAACAAAATATCAACAGCATTGGCAGTTTGTTCACAAGTTCACACCTCACAGCAAGTTGCTTTCACCTCCAGATGTTTTGCCCTTACTTGCAGGTGTAACGTCGGTCAGACACAAGTCAGAATGAATCTTCCATGGCGCTCTGCTGCTCCTGAGATGCCTCAAGAAGAGCTCTCCATATCACCAGATCACAAAGAGGACACGCGAGGGTTCAGAAACTGCTGAATTAGTGCAAGTATAACCCAACAATTTTGCCATCTTTGTTTGTTAAGTGTTGTATGAAATTAGCAGCTGATGTAACAGCATGGGAATAGCTCCTAACAGAAGATCAAGTAACTCATACTACATACAAATTACTAACAATCTAGCTAATAGGCTAAATCTCTTACTACACAAAAAAAGCTCCCTGGCGAAACGAGCAACTTGTGAGTTGTGACTATCGCTCTGCTTCATCCTCTCCGTCCTCTTCATCTGCAGCCCACCAAGCAAGAAGACCCAGACCATCACCTTTAATGCTTCCCTGCAAAAGCATTAGTCAAGTCACTTACCATTTACCAAAGTACGCAATTCCAGAATACAACAGTTGAGCAATTTTCAAGGCATACAATAATTTGCATTGGAGCAAATGGCCTGTCATCCTCCTTTTGCTCGACTGGGATAGGTGGGTATTTGATGCTAGATACCAAGAATCGTATCTGCATAGTGATCACATGATCATGAGTACATAGGGAATGGTAATTGCTTTGAATTTAAACAGAAAAAAATAGACTTCAAACACCTCATCATCTATATCAAGATAAAGCTCATCACCATCTTCAGTCTTCAGCATCCACCTACCATCTAATGCCCTGGGAGAAATGCGGAGCACAGAAAATAAAGCAGCAGAACTTTATGCAGAAAATACTTTCCCGATGACAAGCAGAACAAGGTGTCATTGTGTACGACAATCCAAGTGACATCTAGTGTATCCTCAGCACAACAGGTTAATGTAAGACGAATCAAAATCAAACTGTTTGATATGAGTTCAGAGAAAAGTAAGCCACCTCACTTTTCAAATTATCAATTATGTAGTGATTGCGGTACATGAACAACAAAACAAACAAAGCAAAACCTTACCTAGCTGTGCCATACTGCATCAAGTGTCCAGGAATGCATATATCACTGAAGAAATCAAGCGAAACTGCCAATAAAAATTCAGGTATATCAGCTAAAACCAATTGTTTATGCATGATTTTTTTCTTAATAACTTTCATAACAGAAAGAGAGCATTTCTAATTTTTACAAATATAAAGCACCAATAGTAAAGAACAGGATTCAGTTAAGCTTGCATGCTTGTCAATAAAATTTACACTTTAAGAATGAAATACTAGATTACAAGTAATAGGCCTATAGTTCGGTGCTACCTTATGGATATCTAGCTGGCAATGATTTGTTACTCAAAATAATGTATCATGCTAAGCACTCCTAGGCAATTGAGGGTACTGATTCCAGTTCTATTAATCAGGTCCAATTGTCCAAAGTGACCAAGAAACATACCAGGGTATTAATCAACATTTTGTCTCACTCGAATAAAATGATACATAAAAAAGGTAAATTACTGCAATATTTCAAGCAGCATGACCTCACAATAAGATAGTGCAAGGGATATAATAGACATAATATGACATGAAAATATGAACAAACGAATTTCACAGACTGCAAAACACTTAAACGCTATCGGAAGTTAAAGACAAATGTTAATAACTTAATTAGCTCACCATGCAGACCCTTTTCATCATATCCACTGATCTTCCCAACAAGAACCTCCCCAACGAAGGGCCTGAACATCAGCAACCTAAAGGAAACCTATAGAATACAGGAAAAATAAGGATATCTGAGCATGATTTGCAAATTCTAGGAATTTTCAAAACTAAAATGCATAAGTTGGTGAGACGATGTGTTCCACACTAATATCAATATCGGGAAAAAGGGCATACATGGTAAATAACATAATTACATCCACAACGTGTGAATCACAGCAAGTTATGTTTCCATCAATTTGGTCACAACTAGTAAACAAGATCGGAATAGATTGATTAGCAGAATTAATCAGCAGTAATTTAAAACTCTACCAAATTCATTGCACAAATGTAAACTATAGGGGTACCAAAAAATGGCAGCACGTATTACTTTGTACGTGGAGCAGCCCTCTCCCGGAAAGATGAATCCACCTTCGACGGAGCGGATGTCGTAGACGGAGACGCAGAGCCCGAGGTTGGCGACGACCTACAGCGCAGGTGGGGGAAAAAAGCAAGCGGACGCGTCATTTTTCCGGTCACGCGCGGCAGCGACAAGTCCAAGTCTGAGTTCGCTGCGTCGTTACCTTGTCCAGGAAGAGCCTCTCGAGCTCGGACTTGATGGCGTCGAGGAGGGGCCGGCTCAGCAGGTGCGGCGGCATCGGCAGGTTGTGCTCAATCTGGCTGAGGACGAACATCTCGCCACGCCACGGACGGAGGAGCGGAGGAGCAGCCCCGGCCGTGAATCTCTCCGTGTGGAAACTGGACCCCGGCGGCAAGGGGCGGCACGGCGGCGCCGGGGCGAGGCGAGGCGGCAGGCGAGGGAGAGGAGGAGAAGGCGAAGCAACTCCCGGGCTGACGAGTCCGTTGGGTTGTAGGGAGCCTTGCGCTTGGGCCTTCGAGCCTCCACGCTACCGGGCTCGTGGTTCCATAGGCCTACATAGCCCGGCCCGAAAATAGTCCATATGGGCCTTGCCGCCTTAGGCCTCTGGAATCAGAAGGAAAAAGGCCCATCTTTTCTGTCTATAACTTGGACGTTATACATACCGTTGCATTGTATACAGGGGTGACCATCAGGTATCAAAAATACAGGCAGTAAATACTAATATTTATACCTATGAAATAATTTTATACTCGTGCATGTATCCGTTAAAAACCGTGCCCATACTTGATACCGCGAATGTCGTGTATAACAGTATTAACATGATTCTTTTTTAAGTCATTCCCCTTGTTAAAAATTATTAACGGACTCGAATACTCTATCGTAGTGTTTAAGTAGGAGCCAGACACTAGTCGGACAGTGACCCAGCGTCTAGCACCTAGAACCGCCTAGGTGGCGACGTGGCGCCTAGATTTCTCTTCTCCTCCGTGACATTCCCCTCTAGCCCTCCTCCCTACGCCCCTTTCTCCTCCTTTTTCCTAGCGTTCCTCTCTAGCCTCCTGCCTCCGCTCCCCTACACAACTGCACCCCTCCTGCCTCCGCCCATCAACCAGTGGCCACCCACGCGGGGCGTGTCTCCACTGGTCCGCCCCCTGTGGCCCTGCGCAGTCGAGTCGACAAGGTGGTCGAGGGGCTAGATCCAGGCCACGCGCCTTCGACCACCTGATCTCGAAGGATCGCCACTAGATCTAGGACGCTAGCAGCCTCGATGCCCGGGCCACCTAGCCTCAATTTTTGGAACACCGCTCCATTGCCATGTTATTATCACAGGCACCGTCCACATGCCCAAAACTACTTACAAAATATTTTTAAGGTTATTTAAACTGGTTTACATACTTTAAAAAAATAAAAAATATCTAGTTTTATATTTTAGAGAGTTAAGCTAACCAACTCTGATACTACATAGGGGTGAAGTGGAGTTTTTCTAATAATAATTAGCTTACTATGATGCCGTTTGAGATGAAAAAGGATGAGTTGAATTGATGATATGATTCCGTGACAAAATAGTTCGACAATCTAAATGAACTATTTTAATGATAAAAAGTTAATGAAAGTGTTTTTTATTCCAAACCTA
The DNA here is from genome assembly GCA_000418225.1 of Zizania latifolia. Classification (NCBI taxonomy): domain Eukaryota; kingdom Viridiplantae; phylum Streptophyta; class Magnoliopsida; order Poales; family Poaceae; genus Zizania; species Zizania latifolia. Next base: position 536,896 of record KE372003.1, read on the forward strand.
TTGACGAAAATTTAATTATATTCCCTCTATTTAAATAAAAATTGATGATTTACCTTATACCCCATATGTCACTAACATTTGATGACTCACATGATAGTGAAATATGAAAGATAAATTCTCAAGTTTACATTTGAAAGGAGAGGATATATGGTCTAATCTTCCATTTATCAATATCATTTTTACATATTAAAATATAATATTTTTAATCTATTAACAATATAATATGAAGTTGGATAGAGACAAACTTTATCGATTTAAATATGAAATCACTATTTTAAAGGTGGTTCCTTAAAGAGAACCTTAGTGGAAAGAAATCTTGATGCGATTTATAACTTTATAATTAAAAGTTTTTTCATCTAAGATCATTTAGAGCATAAATATTCGTTTGAATATTTAGCTAAAATGTATCAAAAGAATAAATTATTACTTAGTTGTTATCTATTGGTGCAAGGTGTGATGTTAAGGTGGCTTTGCACGAGATCTGAGGTTGTGAGAGATTTTGATAGGAAGATGTCCAACTGACTGTAAAAATTCAATATTTTTATGGTTTTTTTTCGTAGTCGGTCGTTTATCAGCTAGTTTAGATGCTAAAATACCCATATATAAAAATGTATTTTTATAGTAGTGCAAATAGCTTAATGGAGCTAAAATACCTATATATAAAAATGTATTTTATAGTAGTGCAAATAGCTTAATGGAGCTAAAATACCTATATATAAAAATGTATTTTATAGTAGTGCAAATAGCTTAATGGAGCTACATTATATTACCAATTAGCCGATTGATTAATTCATGAATTAATTAAATATTATATAATATAAAAGTAATAAATAGGTTAGAAAAGGTAATTTAAACAATGCCGGTTAAGAAAGTTTTTATATTTTTGAAAGCATATTATGAGTAATCTATATACTCATATAAGGAAGAACAATACACCTTTACTTAAATTTATATTAGTTGAACAGAGTTTATGGATATCTGCCCTTCGAATAAAGAAACGACATCACGGAGTACAATCCTACTATTCTCTCTGCCAGTAGACGGTGCAATCCTGATCGATCCAACGGCTAGTGTGATTAGTAGTCTAATCCAATGGACCAAAATGCTGGGTGAGTACTCTCAAGTCTCAGGCAAACATATCACGAGTAAGTTGTACAGCTTTTCTCGGTAAATTTTTTTTTGGAAGAAGGCTACGCAGGCGTGGCTTTATTTGAAATCGTCTTAGCATGTTCAACGTTACAGTTCTGATGGAATCCGGTGCCAACTTACTCACATCCCTTTTACTTCTATAGTAAAATTAGGATCCAAAGAATAATGCTTTACCTAAGCACAACCTAATGTTTTGACTTCTTCGGAAGGCCAAGGGTGTAAATGTAAAATAACATTTCTAGCTGTCGATAATTTCTGTAAAGTTCAAGGCGAGAGTACATAGCTTAGCATACAATTAGTTAATTACAGCCCAATTGTGTCCAGGTCCACGCTAACCTGGCTGGAAAGGCATCCCGTATCAGGATAGGGTATTGCAGAGCAGCATTGGAAACCTTTGTCCAGCGAGCGGACAGACTGACGGATCTTAATTATCTACGTAGCAGCAGTCTTATCTATTTTCTCTCCTAATTTCTTTTCATGTCTTAGATACCATTGTAGATTTTTTTTATACGAGACATTATTTCTCTCACATAGCTCAATAAATTATCTGACACGTCAGATTTTAGTTAACGAGACTAATAAATCATTCAGTAAGGTTAAAACTGTCATTATACTAGATTTCCTTAGCTGAAATAGTTCCACGCATACATTAACTGGTGCGACCATGTCAGTGCATTTATGCGGGCCCCACATGTTTGTTAGTGGTAGGATTTGGAAACTTTTTGGTTCTAGAAAATTCAAATTGCGTCGCACCACGTAGTTTGTACAGGTTTGGCTGAAATTCATTAGTGGGGTAGGATCTCTACTGTAGCCATATATATCTTACTCCCTCTTTTAGTTGAAGCCGAGAATTTCTAGTTTAAAAAAGTCTTATGTTGGAGTTGGAACTCTTTGCATGGTTAAAATGGCTTATTTATACATTTAAATCTATTTATGACTTTAATTTCAAGAATTTTTAGAATTGAAAAACCCTAACTTCGTCAGTTTGGACCCGGGTTTAAAGCATACCAATTAAGTTTTGCGTGTAAATTAGCAGTAATCACACTTTTTTAGATAATGGAGATTCGAAGAAATGAAGAGGTAAGCAAGCGCAGTAATAGGGCCATATGAGATGTGGGTCCATTTAATAGAAATATGTCCATTGCATCGCTACCATCTTTTTTAAACTTTTGGATGGACGCTGGACCTAAGAAACTTGATCGTGTGGGATTCCAGTTGGAATAAATTTTTGGAGTGGATAACGGACTCTTTTTTCTTTTGTTGCACCTCCATGTTTGGATTTGGATAATCCATCCATCCCTATCAATCTCTTCTAACCTCTCCCCCAAAACATACAAAAAAATCCCATCTTTTGGGCAGTGTTTGGTTTTCTACATATAGATGATTCTATCCGATAGTTCTTTTATTGTAGTGAAGAAAACAATACATCCACTTAGAAGAATATTCTTTTAATATGTTGTGAAAAAATAGCCGAATGAGATCATCTTCTAGTTAGGTGAAACGATGTGCAATCTTCTTTGTTGTAAGGGTAGATTTTTTTTTGTTTGCAAAGATTTAAATGATTTTTTTTCATTTAGGGTATGTTTGGTACAGTTTTAACTCCGAGATTCACGTTGAATCTAAGGATTGTATGATATAATAAAATAGTTTAAACTTTTATTTCTAATCTAAAATAAAAACTAAATTGTTCATCTAAATACCATCAATCCATTCACAGCTCCAGATCTAGAATTTCTTGGAGCTATGTTTGACCAGCTCTAAAAATATTCTGGATCTGGAGTTATAACAAACGGAACCTTAGACTAATAAAATATCATAAGATTTATATTTTAATATATATATATAACACATAAGAACTACTAAATCTAGCCTTATCATCCAAGTTACATCAAACCAACCCTAAAAATGACGTATACTGTCTACCTAGCCAAGTATAAAATTGAGGATTTAAAAATCATGGTAACAATTTGTTAGAATGGATTAATTTCTCAAACCGAACCAGAGTCCTCGGTTACTAACATTTGGTAATATGTGGGGTGCAAGGATAAGGACATTGCGCAGAGGGGGGATCATTATTTTTTCATATATGCGAGGAACTATATTTATCTTCTGTTAGGAGCTAATTAACTAGTATCATGGTTATCTAGACTAAACATATTTTATTGGATCAAATAAAATGTTTTATGATGAGTGATATTTGTGATCATTGGCGATCTTCATACCTAAATCAGTGAGAGACTATGCACACACCAGTTGCAACTTGTCCTAAATTAATTACCTGCTATGGTGCTTCGTATGTAACTTGCACATACACACACACATATACATATTATACATTACTAGTATTGTATCCGTGCTACGCACCGGTGAAAATCAAAAACAATTATATTATTAGACATGAGTTGGATTCTTTAGAACTTTAATTTAGTAGTTAGAAAGATTGTAGCAGCATCAAAGAATAATTACAGGTGCAAATCAAACTGCCATATCCTCAAATAATCAAATAAAAGCACAAGAAAAATATTTGCTTGCAGTCCAAGCCATCAGGCTGCATGATTTTGCGTCTGCACGGGCGGCGACCTTATGCTGGACAGGGAGCAGCGCGAGGGAGGGAGAGGGGACGACGCCGGTGATACGACAGGAGGAGATCAATCTGTTAGAAAATCATAAACTTTAGCTTAATTGTTAGCCTATTCATGATTACCCTTTATGCGGAATAAGATATTAAACTAACCGGAATGAAGAAACCATGAGGAAAGTATAGTTGTTTTTCTCTGTTTGTTTGGTGTAGATCTCCTAGCAATTGGTAGATGACATCGACCATTCGGATGCCATCTATACTGTCCTTGGACAGCCCTTTGAAGTTTCTCTAGCGAAACTAATGATCGGGATAGTTTTGGGAGTAGGACTGCCGAGCAGGAAGAAGGGGTGTGTTCTGCTTGGATCGGGTCTCCCCTTTTATAGAGTACGCTGTGGAAATCGGGAACTCATCCATATAGAAAGAAATCATCTTCTGATCATGACGCTCACATTAGATGGAAAGAGATCAAACCAAAAAGGAAAGATCTTAATATGAGGAAAGTTATTAGAGGGAAATATATCAGCTCACTGAGGAAACTTCTTTACATGGAAAGTCTTTAATCGAAAAGATATCCATCCACTAAGGAAAATCCTTTAAATGGAAGGTTATTATACAGAAAGTTATACATCCACTAAAAAAGTCATTTAAATATAAAGTTATTATACGGAAAGATATACATCTTATAAAAAGAATAATCTAGATAATTTAGAAAGTCTTGACTGATCATTATGGAAATATATGAAATTTCATATAGCCAAGATCACTTTCCTAACATAATCTATCAAAATCTCCTGTAATTTCGCTGAGACAAAAGAAGTATTGTTATTTTGATGGAATTAGTTTAGAGCTAATTGAGGGTTGAGATTTGATACAAGAAAATGAATGGCTGAGATTGGTTAGATGGTCGTCCATGGTGGACGACCATACTTCGCCAATTATAGAGTAGGATAGATAGATACATGCATAAATATAATATATGAAGCTGTTTGATTAAATTAATTTTAGCTCGTATAAGATTATAGGGTTAATAGATAACGTTACCCATATTTGTTTGGATTATGCTGTAACGAGATTTTGAGTAAATTGTTATCGAATCTAGGAAAACGATTAGGGGCAAATTGGGTGAAACCCTTACCATTGCAGCGCTCTCCCTCTCCTCGCGCACGCCGCCTAAGGCGCACTCCGCTCGGCGCTCGTGCTTCCTCTTGTCGCGCACACCGCCGAAGCCCGAAGCCGCTCGGCGCTCGCGCACGCCGCGGAAGCCTGAAGCTGCTCGGCGCTTGCCCACGCCGCCGAAGCCTGAAGCCACTCGACGCTCATGCCTCGCGCACGCCGCCATCGACGCACACGCCCAGCTCCACTGCTCCACGCGCATCCTCCGCCCGCCGGTGAGCGCATCTCACAAAACTGGAAAGTTTAATCTTAGAAAAAAGATGGCTGTATGAAACTGATGTATCTGTATCTACATGTACTTTTCTATTCTGAACTATGTGCAAATGGGTATGTAGATCTTCTAAATTAAGTCTGTAGATTTTAAACTTGGTAAGAAAAGAAATTTAGTTTGTAGTTTCTGAGTTTCATTTGTTTCATTAATAATAGCACATTAGCACAAACCACAAATTGATAGATTTCCTTCCGTTCAACTGCGGTGACTGATGACTTTCTTTTGTAAGTTAGTATGTTTTTTATTTTGTATTTACATTTGCTGTGGCACTGGCTGAGTCAGAATGATCTAAAAAAGCATCTATGTGGTTAATGTAAACAAAACTTGATCGTGTGGGATTCCAGTTGGAATAAATTTTTGGAGTGGATAACGGACTCTTTTTTTCTTTTGTTGCACCTCCTTTGGATTTGGATATCCATGCATCCCTATCAATCTCTTCTAACCTCTCCCCCAAAACATACACAAACCCCGTCTTTTGGGTAGTGTATATTTTCCTAGATATACATGAATTCTATCGTGTAGTTGTTTGGTTGCAGTGCAAGAGTGAGATATCCACCAAAAAATATTCTTTTAATATGCTGTGATCAGATAAAATGAGTGATATTTGTGATCATTGGTGATCTTCACACCTAAATCAGTGAGAGACAATGCACACACCAGTTGCAACTTGTCCTAAATTAAAAGAGTATTTAATATAATTACCTGCTATGATGCTTCGTATGTAACTTGCACGTATATATACACACATACATATACAAATATATTATATATGGAGAATTTTATGGTGCCTCTAAATTTTATGGGCCGTCCAATCTGTATAATCGAACGGTTCAGATTTGATATGTGCGGGCCCACGTACATGTAGCAATTAATTTATTTCTTCGCACGCTAATAGATTAATTGTTGCATGCATTAGAAAAAAGAAATAATTAATAAACTTTTCGTGTAGACGACATGTATATAAATTATTTTTCATAATCAAGTTGGTTAACCTATTTTTTTTAATTAATTATTTTAAATATATTTAATCGATAGTCCGGATTATAACGAGGGTAACATAAGTGCAGGGGCGGAGACAAGGGGGCGCGTAGGGACCCAGTCCCCTGACAATTCTGTAGACAGCCCTAGCGGTTGCGTGACGTGGAGCGATGCTTTGCGGCTTGCTCTCACCTTCTGTTTGCCTGGCCGCAGAAAGGCAAGCGTGGCATCTGTCTTAGAAAATGAATTGTTTCAGGCTCTCAGCCCGAGCTTCCCTACTGACCTTGGATGGCCGAGTGCTTCAAGAAACTGGCTGACACGCGTCTTCGCTGATTTTATAGAAAAGGAATTAGCTATGAAGATTAGCACCTATGATATTATTAAATCTTATGATCTAATCGGTTCTTATAGATCCAAATTCAAGTTAATAGAAGTATAGCTCTTTTCTACTATCAAGCATATACTATATTGTTTTGTTACCATGTGTTAGAACTAATTATTACAGAAGATATTAATTTTTTTTGTATCGTAAAGCATATGTTATTATGGTAGCTACATATGCTCTGATTGATAATGTTAAAAAAATTAATTATTATCATTAATATTGATGAGTTGGCTCTTGGTCCTCCTCATGTTTAATTTTTGGCTCCGTCCCTGCGTAAATGGACCCTTACACATTATACATGTATATATATAATATCTTTGTATATATATTGTGAATGAAGCAGTGTGACTGGAGTGGTTAC
>KE372003.1:567522-585861 GCA_000418225.1 Zizania latifolia
GCTGATGTGTCTACGGCGACGTCACGCCGCGCGCCATAAGCGCTGTAAAGTTGTGAAGGTGGTAGGTCGCCACGCTTCGCCACGTCGCCGTAACAACTATGCTCCTTAGTCAATCGGGAGTAGAGAATGAGTAGTACCTTTGTGAAGTACCCACTCAAACTCCGCGTGCTTTCCAAAGCACGCCGCCACTTAAGCATAGTGACCTTGATAAGAAGATTGAATAATTTCATATTACAATTGTATTATCTTGGCCATTTATGTTTAAGCCTCGACCAGTTGATTGTCATCTTGTGACAACCACGGCGGGGCGCCCATTGACATGGGAAAAGGGTATTGAGGGTTCCGAACCTCAAGACTCCTTTCGAGGATATAATGAATATGAGTACCACCTTACGGTGATAAACCATACATTACGCCTTAGTTATCCCCTCATCTATGAACCTCACAATCCATTGACTCGGAAGCGATCAGTACCGTGGAGATTTGTCAGATCTCCCATCAAGCACACTCTCACGAGTGGAGCTCGACGCCAAAAAGAAGATAAAATAAGGAAATATAATAAAATAAAGAGTCAGAGACATTTTGGAAGTCTTTTTGCATTTTGTTAATGAACAAAAGAATGACACTAGGAAATATGGTCCGAATAATTTCGATAGTAGTTCCATGAACAATCCTTTGCGGGATTGGATTAGTTTGCTCGTTGAAATACCAACAAGCATGAACCAACATCCGTGATACGATCATACGAAAACCAAAATCAGAATGAGGAAGAAAAAGATATCGTGATGTAAGTCAATGATTCCTTGCATCATAGGTGTTGCTGCGTCTTGAGATCCTAATTGCCATGGTTCCGCAGCATCACAAAGAGCGATTGTGAGGAATCGACATTCTAATGAACGAAGAATCATCGGTGAAACCCATCTTTTTTAACTCTGCTCCTGAAAAGAAACAGAGACTTCTCTTAACGTTGGCGCTGGTTTTTCCAACGAAAAACAAGAACATTCAAGAACGAACTTCTATGACAAAATGCTAGTTGCCTACAGTGTGGCAACTGCTAATTAATAGTTGTAATAAATATATCATAAATCTAACCTTGATTTTTGAAACGTTGTATATATTTCTCAGAAAGAAACATATAATTTGCAACCATACATCAATTTGCAAATAGCTTTGCCACATGCATAAATGATCTTTTTATCCGCAATAAATTCCACCAACTCAAGAGTAGGTGGGATGCAAACTGACCATGACGATTGTGACCTTTTATTTTGTAGAGATTATAAGTTGTCGAAGGCCAATTTTCCAATAATTGGAAGTGCCTGAAATATTGTAGAAACTTCATAAATCTAGGAACTGTCATAAAGTATCTAAATAGAGCAAAAGTCTATTACTATTAGATTATTTTGTTATGATTTTTAAATGATTTGCATAACCACCATATTAGATTACTGTATTAACACGAACTTGTATTATATTTGTAGCTCTGTTTTTGGAAATTGCTACTAGTCTGTTAACAGTAGTTGATGTTTTCAGAATCACAGTAATTGTCTCATTAGAAGTTATCTGCTATATACAGAACTCTGTTAGCATTTTCCAAAACTAACTGAAATTTCACTAGTAAGTGGCTTTTATGTCTGTCATGAACCAAATTCATGACAGGATAAACACCCGGGAGGATAGCCGGGCGGCATCAGCTACTAGGGATGAGAGGAGGACTTTAGACTAGAATGATGAATATTGAGGAGAGATTAGACTAGTTTTTCATTGCATAATGAAAAATAGAGATACAACCCATCCTTATATAGATGGCATGACTTACTCTAAAGAAGTTAATCTCTAAATTCTAGAAAACAGGTGACAACTCAATCTAATCTTATCTCTAAACTATTGCTACAGTACTGCGCGGGGTACTGTTCACGCCCTATATTGGGCTAGGTTGTGGGCCATGGCCTCCAGGCCCATGCCCATGACAATATCGCTTCGTCAATATAATGGTAATTCAATTTGAACATTTACTCCTATAAAAGGTATGCAATTTGAGTTTTGTTACCAATGGAGCAATTGAAGTTCAAGCTAACCTAAACATTTCTTCCGTTCTGTTGTTCTAATGCTCTTGTTGTTCTTTTGAAATATGCCACCACCAGGTATCTATATCATAGTTTGTGTGTGACCGCATGAAAATGGCTCGAAGGAAGCAAAAAAATAATCTTGGCTTATTCAGTTACATGTAATGCTTTGGGTCCTCTAGTCTACTATAACAAATCACATTTCTTTTAGTTTTGTCATATAAAAAAGATGCATAACTGTAGCAAATTGCAGCTATTGCACACTGCTGAGTGCTGAGTTAATTCCATTAAGGCAAAACCCTAATAAGGGCTGCACATATATACTCAGAGTACATGGGCCTAATGGGCCTTACCCACACACTCCAACACACACACTTAAATTTTGACAAACATATATATTAGCCTGTCTTTGCAAATTCTTTTATTTTTTTCTTCCTCTTTCCTTCAAATGGCCAGGTTGATGTTCTACGAGATGAATTGAGGAGAGGAGTTGAAAAAATAAAGGTAACAAGATCAAACAATGCTTTTACTGGAATTTGACCTGAGTTTTTTAATTACAGAGTACCATCATCGTTGATTAATATCTAATTCTTAGATGTTCTTTTGTTCAACAATTATATTAGTTTATTATTACACATGATCAATTGAATGTTAAGGGTCTGTGGAACTATTTAATGTCTCTATGAGCACTAGTTTCAATGCAGTTTTGCTGTTGCTAAAAGTAGGCAATTGCTTGATTTTAAGAATTCTAGTAAGCAAAGAAAACCTGTTAATTTAACTAAAGAATGTGTCTGTTTTTGGTCAGCAAACTCTAGTCAGGGTCCATTTTCCAACCTAAACTGTGCCTGTTGTTTTTCACCCCAATTTTTGATCTGGATACATAACCACCGCCAGGAAGAATCTTTTGTCTTAGGAAAACTGAATTAATTTGGGCCCATCTAAGTGGCGTCCAATTCAGGGAAACCTTTCTAGTAGCAGTCTACGTTTGGGGGTGAAAAATAACTGGTTTTGAATTCAGGGTGAAACTTGGACTTTGAATAGAGTTTGAGGGCTGTAGACTTTTTTTACTTTAACTAACCTTGAGGAGCTGCTCATAAAGGTAAAATGCTATACCCCCTAGTTATGCTATGTGCAGTTTAGTGGTTCAAGTCCATTTTTTGTGTGAGTCACTGAGTCTATCTTTTCTAAGATCTTTTTAAATATTAATGCAGTACAAAGCATGGCCATTGCTTCAGTCCATGCCTATTAGGATGGGTCATCAGCTATTGGAGGATTCTTCTCCATCTGATTTTGTCCAGATTCCAGCTGATGCAACTGATGTTTGGGAAGTTGATCCAAGGCTTCTGAAATTTGCACGAAAAATAGCATCTGGATCAGTTGGTGATCTGTATGTTCTACAAACTTAATAGCACTTCCACTTTGTATGTAACTGATTTATTCTGGTTATGTTGACTAACAGATACCATGGGACATACTGTAGTCAAGATGTAGCAATAAAAGTACTCAAGCCTGAGCGGGTTAGCGTTGATATGCTGCGTGAGTTTGCACAGGAAGTATATATAATGAAGTAAGTGATGAGCTTTGCCTGTGCCATCTTGTCTGTTGATAGCTTGTTTCATTTCTAATAAGTAATATGCTTTTCTGATGAAATACCTTTTTTAAGACTTTAATTTAACTGATGGTAAAAAATGCCCTCACAATAATAACATGTCCATTTGTTAACTCTAGGTAAGAAATAATTATTTTATTAGTCCATTATGGAGAATTTGGGGCTTACTAACCAGGGACAATATTGTCTTTATCTTGTTCTGTACTTAGCCAAAGTTTTCAAATTTAGAGGATTATTACTGGAATAGTCTCAAGGCACAATCAATACACTTGATATTTTTTTTTGTTTTTTCAAATTGATGAGGCATGCTGTCTTTTTCCTTGATGTATTTCTTTACTTAATCCTATTTTCGCAGAAAGGTTCGTCACAAGAATGTTGTGCAATTTATTGGTGCATGCACCAGACCACCTATTTTGTGTATAGTTACAGGTATACAGGTCTAATGCGTAACAGTACTTGTGCATAATAGGCCTTAAAGTGGAAACTTTTCTGTTTAAATTCTTTTATATTTTTACTATGAAGCACCATTAATGTTGGTTATTTAGTTCTCTTCTTTTTCATTCCCAGAGTTCATGCGTGGAGGGAGTATATTTGACTTTCTTTACAATTTTAGAGGAACTTTTCAGCTCCATGATGTGTTAAGAATTGCCTCTGATGTGTCCAAGGGAATGAACTATTTGCATCAGATTAACATCATCCACAGGGACTTGAAGACCGCAAATCTTCTTATGGATGACCAGGTACTTGACTGCTTAATTTGTTTTATTGACCTATCTTGCAACATTAGTGTCCACTATAGTTCCCACATCTTGATATATTGAATGTTGATCAGAAATTATTGTTTCTGATACAAACTGATCCTGTCAAATAAGATCAAAGATGGTCAAGCTCAGTGTCTGTCATTTCTAATATGATTGCAAAGAGGCCACCTGCCCATTTTTCTTATTTCCTTCCTGGTCGTGGCTGTTGACTGATGCCACAGTTGAGTCACTATATTGCTAACACAGATGTACATGCTGGACTTGAGCCAATGACTATAACTGTTGAGTCAAGCTGCATATGCTGATGAGTGATGAGCCACCCTAATCAACGGGGTCCTTGAATCTGTAATATTTAATATGACACATCTTATTGAGCATGACTGCATGAGTTACCATGCATATGTGCTAATATATAAGATATATTTAATCTCTCTATTGAGATATGTGTGTGTGTGTGTGTGTGTGTGTGTGTGTGTGTGTGTGTTGGGACTACCATTTTTTTACACTCCACGCATGGCCTTGCAGGTTGTCAAGGTTGCAGACTTCGGGGTAGCAAGAGTTAAAGACCAGTCAGGAGTTATGACTGCAGAAACAGGAACCTATAGATGGATGGCTCCTGAGGTTGCCTTTATCATTTTCATTAAAAATGTCCATGAATTTCCATTCGTTGCTTGTAGTTTGCTCCAAATCCTAAATCTGAGGACTGCATTCTTCCTTGAGCAATCTGCTTGTTCACACCGTTAAGTTTTTGAAAGTTTTGCTCCAAATGGCAAAATCATTGGGGTCTCATCATATATAACAGATAGAAAATTAATGACTAACCTATTATATGTGCTATGTATTTTCCAATAGTTCTCTGGGGTACTTTTATCCAAGCAGCTAACCGTAATCTAATCATTTTATTTATGCAATTCCTTGTTGCTATTTTACTTGTTCTACAGCAAGGCTTCTCCTCCTATGTTAATGTGTCTGAATATAGCTTGTTTAACTGGTATGCACTATGTATTGCTGTTCCATGTCTCATTTTTTAAGGATAGTAGATCAAAATCTTGATAATATCGGTTCTCAGATATGTGGTTTTGCACCCCTGGATCTCGAATAACAAAGTGCATTGCCTGTTAAACAGAAACTAGGCTGGCAGTTGGCACATAAACTATGTTCAGAAATATAAATATATCATTAAATTTGTCATGAAAAATATTGTCATAAAGTAACAATTTTATAATTTATACTGGTATTTTCATATAAACATTGGTGGGTCAACGTTGCATGTTGGAGACCAATGCTGACATCCAATACATATCTTAACATAGAGCATTTAAAAAAAAAGGTTTCTTCAGATATTTGGATTAATGCAAGAAAAGACCCTTGTCTTGGTGGGGTATATGATTTTCTTGAAGCTATTTCTATTGTTACATACATGTGCCATCTTCACTATGCAGTTTATCATTTTGCCAAGTAATGTTTCCTAATTGCTTCTGTTGTTTTCGAGATATGTTTTGATGGAGATTATTGCAGGTCATTGAGCATTTGCCCTACGATCACAGAGCTGATGTTTTCAGTTTTGGGATAGTTCTTTGGGAGCTGCTGACCGGAAAGGTTCTTTTCTCATGCCAGCATTATGTTTATACTACACCTATCAGCTGTGCTGAACTGTTCTTTTTTCTCATTGTCAACGTCAACGACTTTCTTCTCAGCTTCCTTACGAAGACATGACTCCTCTCCAAGCAGCTGTTGCTGTTGTCCAGAAGGTAGTCTAACAAATCTTACCATTACCATCTTAATTTTCCCAAGAAACAACATCTTGTGACTTGGTACCTAGAGAGCAGTCAAAACTGAAGTCCGCGGTACACAACTCAGTAATCCCATTATCGTGTTTGCAGGATCTGAGACCTACCATTCCTTCTGATACTCATCCAACACTTGCAGATCTTCTTCAGAAATGCTGGCAGAAAGATCCAGCGCTAAGACCAACATTCGCAGAGATTCTTGATATAGTAAATTCCATAAAGGAGGTCTGTATGTGTGTGTGTATGTATATATGTATGTATGTATATTGCTGGAAAGTAGGGAAGATCTTTGTTCAGTATGCGTTTTTCCCTCAGTGCATTTTCGTTTTGTGCCATCAGCAGGGTGTTGTTCAAGGTTCTGGACATCAGAAGAAACACTCAGGTCGATCGTACTTCAGGCAGAGACGAGGCAGCTGATGCGGCAGTGTTTTTGCAATACTTTTTTTGTTTAGTTTAAAAAATGCGGCAGTTTTTGTTTAGCGTTCCACACAGTCCTTGTTAGTCATTTCCACAGAGAGGATTACTTGTGATGTAACTCAGCGATAATTCCGGAATATAATATGATGAGTTTATTGTGTTTTTTCATGTTCAGAGGTCGTGTGCCATTGTTAATTAATCTTAACGAGATGTATTTTTCGTTCTCGTTTGGATTAACATCTAGGAGAGGTTTGATGAACTTTTTTGTCAACTAATACCACCTGAGCTTCTATAGATACACGAGCAGTTCTTTAACTTGTGGCGCGGTGTTGGTCCAACTCACTCAAAGGCAGCCCAAGCACCACAACCCATAGTCCGTTGCTGGCCTGCTGCTAGTCTACTGCTAGTCCATAACTAAGGATGCTGCCAACCGATTTTTTTTAAATAATACATTTTTTAAATGAAATTTTAATTTTGGTACACAGTTTTGAAAAATAGCAAAAATAGCCTTCTGTCGGCTCTTGATGTGCCGATCTAGGGCCAACCGGCCTAGATCGACACTTGATCTGCCGATCTAGGTCGGTCGACCCTAGATCGGCACTCCAAGTGCCGATCTAGGCTGATCCGGCTAGATCGGCGCGAGGACTACCAAATGTCGACCGATGAAGCGTCGATATAGACCGATCGGCCTGGATCGGCGTTTCATCGGTTGAACTTGAGTGTTATAAAGGGGGGCCGAAGGCTCCCCTCCCAACCGCGCCTCACTTCTCCCTTCGGCTTAGAGGTCCCATGTATGCTTCTTCTCCCCTCTTTTGTCTTCTTTAGGTAGTAGTAGTTAGATAGTTAGTTTATGATAGTTTAGTAGTAATTTAGTAGTAGTTTCATAGTTTTTTAGAAGTAATTTAGGAGTAGTTTAGTAGTATTTTAGTTGTAATTTAGGACTAGTTTAGTACTATTATAGGGGTAGTTTAATAGTACTTTAGGAGTATTCTGATGAAGCTTTTAGAGTAATTTAAACATAGTCGAGAGATAATTTAGCGATAATTAAGAGGTACTTTACAGATAATTTATAGGTACTTCGAACATAATTTATAGATAATTAAGGGGTACTTTAGAGATAATTTAGATGTACTGTAAGCATACTTTAGCGATAATTAAGGGTTATTTTAGAGATAATTTAGAGGTACTTTGAACAAAATTTAGAGATAATTTAGGGGTACTTTAGAGATAATTTAGAGGCACTTTAAAGATAGTTTAGAGATAATTTAGATATACTTAACATACCTTATTCTGTGTAGCTTTCTTGCGTGTGCTAGCTTGCTGATGTAAGAGCCGACGGTGACTGTATCCACTGCCGTTCCAGGTATCTAAACATACCGTACTCTGTTAGATGTTTTCCGTCGTTTAATGTAGTTCTGTTTAGTTAATTCGCCTGTTGCTAAGTAAGTGGATTTGATCTGTCGCGCTAGACACGTAGTTATGTTTTTTATATTGTTTGCTGTTTAATGTTTACAGGCATGTCAGATAGAACATCATTTAGGATTTACTATAGAGATGGCCAAGTACTTGTTGGTCATGGTGGTGCTGACCTTAGTAGTTTTTAATGTACCAAAAATAGTTTAAGTTGGGTGGTTGAGCGTAGCATAGAGAGTGTTAGGCGGTGGCTTTATCGTATATTTCGATTGGATAGAGAGCAGTGGGAGTTGTATGTGTATGCCCGATGCAGCCGTGCAGCCAAAGGGTATTTTTGGGAGATGGTTCCTGTTACCTCGGCCATCATGTAGAGAGGATATGTCAGAAAGACGCTAGAGCAAGGTTGGGAACATATTTTGCTTATCTATTTTACTCGTGCCTTTCGTACTCTAGACCCAGCACCGGACCAAGTTGTTGAGTCTGGAGTACAATTCGAGGTCGGCCAGAGTAGCCAAGTCTAGGAGGTGATCCCCGAGACGGATATAGTGCCACATCCAGGGATGCTCTCCCGTCTACGATAGCTAGGGTTGCTGAAGGGCAAGCTGATGAAGGGGAGGAAATAGAGGCCATACCAACTTGCTAGAGAGAGAGTACCAAGACTTCGAGGAAGTAGTCGAGCAGGGTGCCAACGACAGCTCAGACGAAGAAGAGGAAGCAGGGGATGACAACAATGACAATGAAGAGGAAGACAATGTGATTCCTAACGAGTGGCAACCACAAGATTATGATGCTCTTGCTATTAATGAGAGCCGTGACACTCGTTGGGAGTATGGACAGAACGAGGTCCAGAAGGATGCGGTGTATCCTACCAAAGATGCAGTTCAAGATGCCGTGAAAGCTTGAGCATTGTCACTCCGGCGGTGATTTCGAGTGAAGAAGTCGAACCGCACAATGTATGACGTTGTGTGCGAGAGGGATGATTGCCTATGGAGAGTTCGCACACATCAACCGAAGTGGAGAATTCATTGGGTATGCTCAATTGTGGTGCAACATACATGCGTGGTCGATACAGCTGTAACCAGGCACAAGAATCTAAGTGCCAAGTACATTGCGGGGGTGATATATTCTGAGATTGTTGAGAATCTCAGTTATGAGCCTCGGGCCTTAATACTTACCATAGAGAGAAGGTTTTAGTACACAATCAACTATTCTAAGGCATGGAAGGCTAAACAGAAGGCGCTCGAAATGAGGTTCGGTACATTCGAGGACTCATATCATAACCTGCCTTTCTGTCTGGATACGGAGAAGAGGTGCAATTCTGGCACATACTTCTCTTTCAAAGAGAAAGAAGCGATATTTTCGGAGGGTGTGCCGATTCTACATTGAGTTTTCTAATTGAGTGATCGTGTTTGATGGTCCCCGAGACAAAAGCCACAGCTGCTCATTATCCGTACTTGAATTTGTCATGCGCGTTAGTAACCAATCACCGAAGTGTAGTCGATGCTGCTTGGCGATCCATGCCTCTGACTTGCTGGGGTTTTCCTGCCGTAGCAAAGCGTTGTGCTTGTCCATAAAGGGGGCCACAACAGCCGATTGTGCTAGCACTGCGAAATGTGCTTGCGTCATTGTCTTTCTATTAGGAGGGACAATCAATTTTCGACCTATTGTTCCCTTTCCGTGCAGCCTGCCCTCGTGGTGAGATATCGGAACACCGATTGGATTTAGGTCCATGTAATCGATGCAAAACTCAATTACTTCCTCTGTAGATACACCCTCAGCAATGCTTCCTTCTGGACGAGACCTGTTACGAACGTATCTCTTCACCACGCCCATGAATCGTTCGAAGGTCCACATGTTGTGCAAATACACTGGGCTGAGGATCTTGATCTCTTTGACGATATGGGTGATTAGATGCACCATTATATCGAAAAATGATGGAGGAAAGCACATCTCGAGTTGGCATAGGGTAATAATGACCTCCTCCTGTAGCTTGTCTAGCATGTTAGGATCGATCACCTTCTGATAAATGGCGTTGAAGAACAAGCACAACCGGATGATCGGACCTCGGACCTTCTTAGGAAGCATGCCTCTAATGGCTACAGGGAGCATATGCGTCATTAGCACATGGCAATCGTGCAACTTCATGCCTACTAGTTTCTTCTCTTTAACGTTGATGAGCCTCTTCATATTGGCTGAATAACCAGAAGGTACCTTAACACTGCTCAAGCACTCACATAGGCTGGTTTTTTCTTCGGCACTGAGAGTGTAGCAAGCGGGTGGTAGGTAGTGTCGGCCATTCCCTTTGTCTACAGGATGAAGCTCCCTTCTGATGTCCATGTCTTGCAGGTCTTTCCGTGCTTTCAGAGTATCTTTTGTTTTACCAGGAATGTTCAGCAAGACACCAATCAGGCTGTTGCATACATTCTTCTCGACATGCATTACATCGATCGCATGCCAGACATCTAAGTCTTTCTAGTATGGCAAGTCCCAGAATATGGACCCCTTTTTTCATAGGGGTGTCTCACCGCGTGAGCTCGACGCACCTGTGCTGCCATGCCCCTTGCCATGTATGATTCTGATATCCTTCACCATCTTGTAAATGGCTTTCCCGGTATGATGCACTGGAGCTGAACCATCCTTCTTAGTTCCATCAAAATCTCTTTCGTTTTTACGGTATGGGTGACCCCTCCGCAGAAACCTTCGGTGTCGCATGTATACGGTCTTGCCTGAGTGTTTCAACCATTTACTTGATGTTTCATCCAGACATTGCACGCAGGCCTTCGCTCCTTTCACTGTCTGTCCAGATGTGTTACCAAGAGCCGGGTAATCATGGATCACAACGAATAGACATGCTCATAGTGTGAAGTACTCACGCATGTACGCATCCCAAACCCTAACACCATCAATCCACAATAAAACCAGATCTTCCACTAGTGGCTTTAGAAACACATCGATATCGTTCCCGGGTGGCTTGGGACCTTGAATCAGGAGTGGCATTAAGATATACTTACGCTTCATACACAGCCACGATGGAATGTTGTAGATACACAATGCCACTGGCCAAGTGCTGTGCCGACTGCTCATGTCTCCAAATGGATTCATCCCGTCCATACTGAGACCAAACCTTATATTTCTAATGTCTTCCACAAAGTGCTTTCGATATTTCCTATCGATCATTCTCCACTGAGACCCGTTTGCAGGGTGTCTTATCATTCCATCCTGCTTACGCTCTTCGTGGTGCCACCGCATCATCTTCGCATGCTTCTTGTTTGCGAACAACCGCTGCAGTCGAGGAATAGGGGGGAAATACCACAATACCTTCGATGGTGTCCTTTTCTTTCTCGCTCCGTCGGCACTCCCGTCTTTGTACCGCGATGCTTTGCACACAGGACATGCTTCCAAGTCTATGAAATCGCCTCTGTAAAGTACACAATCATTCCTGCAGGCATGAATTTTCCGTACTTCCAATCCGAGTGGACACACAACCTTCTTTGCTTGGTATGTACTTTCCAGAAGCACATTCTTCTCTGGTAAAATGTCCCCCAGCAGCTGTAGCAATTCAGTGAAGCTTTTGTCCGTCCAACCATTGCTCGCCTTCAATTGCAGTAGCGATAGGACGGCATGCAGCTTGGTATGTTCCTCCTTGCAACCCTCGAACAGCGGGGTAGTTGAGTCTTGCATCATCCGCTGGAATTTCTCGAAGTCAGCATCATTTGTGTACCCCATCTCTCCATCGCGCAACATTTGGCCAAGATCTTCGTTATCTTCATTGGGCTCATTGCAGGTCTCAACCGGCATGTTGCTGTTGTCTCCATCTCTCTCTCCAGCACATCGATCTTCAATGTTTTCACAACATGTAAAATCAGGCATGAAACCTCTCGTAATCAAATGTGCATGGACTTGTTGGGCCGGAAATTCTCTCTGGTGCTTGCAGTCAACACATGGGCAGCAAATATATTCCGGCGCATCAACTCCAAACTTGGCACTCGTTGCAGCAGTCACAAATGCAGTTACTCCATTTAGATATTCGATAGAAGTGCGAGGTACGTCGTACATCCACCGACGATCCATTTCAATTTGATATCTACAAACATATTACGAATGGGATGAATAAACTACAGTAAAATTGAATATCATATTTTATATCTACTTTTCTTCATAAATATCGATAAATCACATCGTTCATAATAATTTATCCAAAAAATACCACTCATGCACACTTTACTAATTTTTTTACTACTAGTCCGTACTAGAAAATCAATTAGCAAGATGGAAACCCGTACTAAACATTAATTAAGCGCTAATACCTAAGTTATATTCGAAAATGCCACCTAAGTTATTGGTTCAAACTAGCTATAAATAATAAACTAACCACACAAATCCCGTACTAAACATTAATTAAGCGCTAATACCTAAATTATATTCGAAAATGCCACCTAGGTTATTGGTTACAACTAGCCATAAATAAAAAACTAACCATACAAATTCCGTACTAAACATTAATTAAGCGTTAATACCTAAATTATATTCGAAAATGCCACCTAGGTTATTGGTTCCAACTAGCCATAATTTCAAACTAACCATACAAATCCCTATTGCAAATCAAAGAATGAAAATTGAAAAAGAAACTCATATCACATTTGCTCAATAGAAGCTAAGAAATGTGTAAAATCTACCATACATTGAAGAAAACGAGTAGAGAATTGAGTTGCACTAACCTTTTAGGGCTCAAAAACGAAATTTGAGCAAAAAATAAGCGGTGGATTGCAACCTTCCCCCCTATGCCGGTCGAGCAAGAGAGAGTTGGCCGTTCTCTGTTCTTGCTCGATCGGGCAGGAGAGGAGAGGAGGAAGAAGAAGTCTTTTATACCAGACCTATAAGTGCCGGTTATTAGGAAAAGCCGGCACCTATAGCCCATGACGTGACACCCCAAAAAGCTGTTAGAGGCTATAAGTGCCGGTTCATATTAAAAACCGGCATCTAAAGTTCGTTGGGACTTTAGGTGCCGGTTTTTTTTGTTGCCGGCACCTATAGTCTTGGACCGACCGTTGCGGATCGGTCGGCGGGCCCATATTATTCCTAATAACCGGCACCTAAAGTGTGGCCGACTTTAGGTGTCGGATATTCTTAATAACCGGCACCTATTTCCGGACTATAGGTGCTGGTTTTTACTGAACCGGCAGCTTTGGTTTGGGCGGGCTCGGGACCGAGGGGGGTGCGCCCTATAGGTGTCTGTTTTTAAGTAACCGGCACCTATAGTGGCGTCTCTTATTTGGGTTTCTGTGGTAGTGACTGTTCCAATCAATCAACACCGAATATAGCATCATGTCGTCCCAAATCCGCCACTCCCAAATCAACACCCAATCACCCTGTACCCACCAAGAGAAAGCAGGGAAAATAAACTTGAAATTAAGAAACTCCCCATTAGCAACCCGAACTAAAGTAGGAGAAATCGGTTTAAGTGGCAAATTCAGCAACTGAGCAAATCTGGAATCTAGAAAGCTGTGGGAACTACCCGAGTCAATCAACATCAACAAGACCTTGTCCTGAACCAAGGCACACGAGCGAATAGAATTAGTGTGACAAGAGCCTGATAATGCATTGAAAGACACATGGCAAGAGTCAGAATTATCCTCTGATTCAGCTGTGACAACAGCATCAAGCAACTCATCTGACAAAATCTCAGTCAATTGCAGAGATTTTAACTATGCCTGCACTGCACAATGGTGATCAGGAGCATATTTCTCACCACACTTAAAACACAAGCCATTTGCTCGACGATAGTCTTTCAGTTGCTTAGCTTTCCCAATATCACCTTTCTCAAATTTGGTCACCGAGTGATCCGTAGCCTGCCCCACATCAGGTTTGAATCCACCTCCTTTAAACAGACCTTTCTTAGTCGATTTGGCGGCTAAATCAGCTAAGACTCGTTCCTGCATCAAAGCAATAGCTGCCGCTTGTTTCACAGTGTCAGGCAACTGCACCACCACAGCCGCACGAATTTCATCCTTCAACCTCATAATAAAGCGGGTCACTAACATCATGGATCAAAAACTCACACCTGATAAACCAACGAATCAAATTGCCGCTTATACTCTGTGACCGAACCAGTTTGGCGCAAAGTTTGCAACTCAGCCATCTTTTCACGCTGTGCAACCCCTTCAAATTCAGCAGCCACAGCCTGGCGAAAATGAGACCAATCCCGAATTGGTTCAACCAACTTGAAAGACTGAAACCACTGCGCCGCATTCCCGAACAGATGAAGAACGGCTGCCGAAACTTTGAAATTCTCTAGAATTTGATACATCTCAAAATACTATCACACACATCCAACCAGATACGAACATTCGACCCATCGAAACGTGGGAAATCCATTTTCGGCAACACGTTGTGTGGATGCCAACCCCCATCCCCTTGATCATCCTGAGGAACTCGCTCCCACTGAACCGGACGACGCGGAAGTACCGGAGGTGGAGGGGGCGTAGGAGGCCACGGAGGAATACCTCGGGGACCAGCCCCTGCCATGGTGATCAACGACGGGGAACTGAGAATGCTGATGGAGTCGCCCGACGCTGACGAAGACGACGCGGGCTGATGCAGTTTCAGACCGCGAACCACCTCCGCTTGCTCCTGACGAACCTGGCCAACCGAATCCATGGCCAAATCCACTTTCGCGGTAACCTGATCAAGGCGCCCACCATGGGTTTTCAACTTCGGATCGATTGAATCCATCCGCAACGTCAGAGACTCCAATTTCTCCAACAACTTCTGCTCCATCGAATCGATGGCGTGGAGCAACGGCGCGGAGAGCTTCGCGGGCGCCGTGGTGAGATGCTCCTCCGAATCTAGTCGAACCCTGACCAGAATTACAGCGATCGCAATTAAATGCAACCACCGACCAGCCCACGGGAAAAATTTTACTGACCAAATCAAGAGATTACGAGCAATTCACCACCCCGCGATGCTGGCTCTGATACCACTGTAGCGCGCAGTGCGTTTGTCACCCAGATTTCAGAATCTATAAGAAGAATTTAGGGATTGGAAGCAGAGAAATCCAGGGGCGGAGAGGAGAAGAGAATTGGGGAGGAATGGAGTTGCTTCTTCTCGTTTCTTTCTTAGCCTCCACGACACGGCTTAAACTCCCCACTTAGGCGCACACACGGCCCAAAAACCAACTGAGCCCAGCTAAGACGCTTCGCCCGCTATTGCCGGCACGCTGTAGCAAATCATAACACTTGGTATCAGCTTGGAGTAGCAGCGGCTCGTGCTAGCTGTGTCATCAGTCTGATCACGACGGGGGCAGCGATGACAATGACAGCCTGCAACCAACAGCAGCCGACAGTGCACTATAAGTTGGAGTTTTGAGTTTTGATCCAGTGTTCATTTTGCTATAGTTTGGTTTAGAAAAGAAATCCCATAGCTCGTATGGATGGTGTCATGGAGATATTAAACCTTTTGATAATGTCGTTCCTGATAGATGTGAAATCTTTATGGATTAGATGGTGCCATGAGCTCATTATATTGACCTACAGAATTAAGTTGCAGTATAAATGTAAATAGGAGCAGAGATGGGGAAATGTATTACCTGCATTGTACAAGTCATGTGAATGCCCCTCTTATCTAAATTGCAGTATTGACGTACCATAGCTATTAAAATATTAGATTAAGTGGATCAACCAGTGATTTGAATTTATATCCCTTGGGTTCTTCTCATATGCATTGATCACTTTGTTCCTTTACAGACTGTCCTATAGTTTTGCCTATATCAGTTTTGTAGGTTGGAAAAACATCTCATTGGTTCACGCAATTGTATAACCAAATACTTCCAACATCGATTTTCAAATATGTAACTGCCAAAAATGAAAGTAATTAGTAATATATACAATCTGTGTGTGTTCCTTCACTTCATGTGCATCTGAACGAAAGTCTTCTAGCTCCTACTTTCTGACTTTATGTGTTTTTTCCCTCTTTTTTCATTCATGCATGGGTTCTGTTTAAGACGAAAGGGCTTTCAGCATGTCAATAATTTATTACTCTATTGACTGTGACAGGTCTTTCACTTTGTGAAGTTTACATCCAACATTATTACTTAGGTTTGGCTGTTCTTAATGGCAGAATAGTATGCATAGTAGTTTTTTTTAAGCTGGGCCGGCTGAAGAAAGGCTGACCTGATGTATTAAGATTGGGGGAGATTTACAGGAAACAAATCATTGGCAGGAGGCTGCCAAAACGAAAAAAGAAACAACTGAAAGAAGTAAGAACATCACCACAGTTCACAACAGATCACAGCCACCTAGTGTGGCTCTTGGCCAGATAAATTGCCACCACGGATTACAGGGGGCATAGTAGTTTTCAGATATCGCAGTACTGCTCTAAGAAATTCTACTTTTAATTAAGTACATATGAATTTTTCAGACAAGATGCTTGATCCTATGTTTTATATAACATGATCTGATACAATATATTTATTTCTGCTATTTCTTTTTGTTAAGATCATAAAATGAGGTATTGGCATTGATCTCTACATCAGAATTTTGTATTGTTTAACCTTACCGTAGCCATGCATGATTTTAGTGAGTGGATGTGCTGGGTATGTGTGAATTGCCTTCTAAGGTTTTTCTTTGTTGTTTGGCAGGTGTTCAGACTTCAAAGTTCAAAGTCATTGCTGTGCACTAAACTGCATGGAGTTGTATATTTTTTTTGTAATAGCTCCAAATTGTTCTGAACCTAGCTAGCAACGGGGAGAGATTTGTTGATTACCTCTCATTCTCATTGTCATTAATGGAGATTCCAGATTAATGTAAATGAATATACCATGCATTAATAAAAGTGTGGATGAACTTTTGGATGCATTTGGCAACATGCCATTTGATTGTTGTGAGGCACCCTGATGTATTCTATATCTATCTAGCAATTGTATTTCACGAATTGAACAATGTTAATTGCTAATTAATTCAGCTATATATCTCTCTTTTTAGCCTTGAGGCAGACGGTGTGCCTCAAAAGCTTATCTGAGGCAGTCGGCCTGCCTCAATCATGTGTTAGCTAATTTGAGGCCGCCTTGTTTGCCTCTGCCTCAAAAGACTTTTTGAGTCAGGAGTATCCGAGGCAACCTAAGGCTGCCTCAAATTCTCTTTAGAGGCTGATTTTTGTGGATATTGAGGCCAAATAGTTTGCCTCAAAATATCATCCATCCTGTAGTGCCACCTCACCGCCTCTGCCTACGTGGCACGCCACTTGTTCCCCATGTGGCCATGCGCCCTTGTGCGTGGGGCCCGCCTGTCGGCACCCCCTCTCTCTCCGCGCTGACACAATATTTCCTCTTTTCCCTTTGTAAAATAATTAATAATTGCGGAATAAATTGTTTAGTTCAATTAAAAATGCTCAAAACTTCTAAAAATCATAGAAAATTCATCCGAACTCCGATTCGGGTGATTCAAGTCTCTAAATTTTTCTAAAAATGTAAAGAATCTGTTTAAGTAACTTTTGTGTGCTGTTTCAATGTTTTAATGTATTGTTTTGCCTCGTTTTGCGTGCCAACGTGTAGATTTCGTCGTTTTCGCGATCCGAGAGGAGAACTTCGTCAACGTCAAGACTTTGCTCGCTGGTCAAGGCAAGTCGCACACCCTTGAGCATTTTGATCCCATGTTTTTAAATTATTTTATTTCAAATTATTGCATGCGATAATAACTATCATTTGATGGTATTCACTTTTATTTAGCTATGCCTATTTCCTTGATTATGGCCATGCTGATTCTTGATATACCCTCATCCTTGGAAAAACTTAGGAAAATAACTGGTTTTGCTCATACCTTATTAATGGTAGGGTTGGACAATATAGAGTTTAAGCTTATCCATGCTTAGACAAAATTGGTCTTTTATAATTGGGATGGTTATAATCACTTTAATTGTCACCTTGGATATTGTTGGATGCCATGTACCCTACGGTACTGTTTTTACCGTTAGGGGTGTTTGGCTTAAAACTTGAGAAACTAAAATTTGACAATGGGCTGGTCGTGGGTGCTTGCTAGTGTTGTTTGATGGTGCACCCATGATAATTAAGGACTGGTCCGCGACTACGGTTATGATACCATATCCGTACTACCACAAGTCTAGTGGGGTAAGGCCTGGCCTATAGTGTATCTCGTACCAACGTATGGCACCATTTTTTTGCGGGTGATGAAGGCTAACATGTCCTGAGTTGGATGGCACAAGAGGGGGCTGACTCGCCTAGGGTTGACCCTACGGGAAGCAAATCCTTAGCGGATGCCAGTATTTTGGTG
>KE372003.1:616021-648426 GCA_000418225.1 Zizania latifolia
ATAATCAGTACCAATATTATAGGTATATGAGAATCTTTTAGGTGTCAGTTTAAAAAACTGGGCAACTGGCACATATACGAAGCTTAAATGTGTTGATTTTAATAAAAACTAGCATCTATAATATTGGTATCAGTTTTTAATAAACACATACCTCAATAATAATTTTTGAATTTTTTTATAAAAATGACAAACGTGCTAGTTTTTATTAGAAACCAACACAAATAAGAATTTTTGAAAATTTTCAAACAATGTCGGATGCAGATATGATCTACATAAAAGTTGTAGAGCCCGATGAGATCTATAGATTTGTAGTTGACAACTTTTTTATTTAAATTTATTTAGAGTGTGAAATATGTATTACAAGCTTTAAAAAAGTGAAGTCGATCAGAAGAATAACTTACTCTTAGTTAATGTGTAAATTCAATATGCTTACATTTTACTTATCATTTCCATTATATGCATGGTGGTAGCCAAAATAACCAAAATATACTATTTCACAACCCAAAACTGATAAAGAGAATGTCAGATTCTATTCCGACTACAATGGCCAATAATTGTTTAATCTCAACCCTTCATGATGTCCAGAATTGAATTGACAAGTACCTACTTGGGATTTAGGGTCTGCTGCTACTCTGCTTGTTTCTCCTACAGCTTATTAAAAGTAACCCAAAAAATAAATTTTAGAACACAAGTTTATTAAGGTATTATTTAATTTTATCAATATATTTTTGGTAGTTTTGACATTAAGACCATTGTGAACATAAATATAAAAACCTTATCAAAATTTGTTTTTTCATTGCGAAGATAGACAACTTTTTTCAACGGGCCAAAAAGCGCAACCGAGCAGTCCCTTAATTAACGTTCATTTAAATTACTAAGTATATTTCTAAAATAATTACAAAAATATAAGGCTGAGAGAAGTATATATTGTAAGAAAGTCTGTGGGATAATAAACTGTACTTGATAGTACAAGCAAGCCAACAAATTAAAGAGAAATTATTCCAACTGTCTCATTAATTTTCATTTGCTCTACTCTCAAGTCTCATCTCATAATTAAGACGAGAAGGAAATTTCTCACACATTATAGAGACAGAAAAATAATGGAATTATACATTGATGTTACACACACCCAACGAATGCTAATTGCTAATTAACAAATTAAAGGCCGGATAGCTAGGAAGATGTTACATCATCATGATGAACAATGGCAATATAATTAACCACAGCTATAGTTACTTACCCTCCTGAAAACATGCACATTACGTAAGTAATTAACGTGCATGCACACACAAGGATTAACCAGGAGGGCAGAAAAAATCAATGAAACACCAACATGGAATTAATCTCCAAGAATCAAGGGATCCATTCTGATCACAATAATATACCTAGACTAAATCATCAATTAATCAGCTGTTCTCCATCGATCGTCTCCAAGGATCTCAGATAGTTGAGAGCTATATATTGATATATATACACACACAGCAGCTACCAGATCTTGCTCTTCTTGCCGGCGGCGCGGAAGCCGGCGAGGATCTGGTCGAGGCGCGCGGCGGAGCAGGGGAGCACGATGGGGCGGTCGCCGGGAGCGCCGAACTCCTCCTCGGCCGTGTTGAGCAGCTCCCGGAAGATGTCGCTGCCGAGGTAGGCGATGGGGATGAAGAACCGGCTCCCGTCCCGCGTGTACGCCGCGAAGTGGCCCCGCGGGCACGCCGCCGCCGCCGCCGCCGCCGTCGGGGAGGTCACCTTGCTCCCCCCGCCGTGCCACTTCTTGGTGATCTCAGCTAGCCTCAGTGAGTTCACCATCACCAATAATCTATACACGCAAATATATATGGATGTATGTATCTTTGTCCGAGCTAGAGCTAAGCTAAGCAGCTAAGCTAGAGAAGAAAGAACACCAAGTTGCAAGAGGACAGTGAGAGTGCAAGAGGCAGCTTAAGGGGGGTATAAATAAAGGGTTTGCAGGTGTGTGTGTGGGGTTGTTGCATTTGCATGGAGAGGATAGGGATGGATATACATGGAGAGGTAGAGAGGTGAACTCAATCAAGAAGAGGAGGGAGAATATATGAAAGAGAGAAGAATCTAGAATTGATTGATTACTGTTGTTCTCTTTATGCATTTGCATCATTGCATGTGAGGTTTGTGATGGCCAGTCCAGTAGTGGTCCTGCAGATGTCAATCATGCATTGGAGTGTGCCAGTGTGGTAGTCCATCTGCTGTCCTGAAATAAAACTCCGTGGTTTGAGGCTGTTTTGCTTTCAGCTGTGTCAGCTGTAAATTTACATTCTATTTATTCGGTGAGAGTGGCATTTTAATTTGTTAGATGGTAGACAGTGTTGAAAAATATTGTCATCACAAAAATATAACACAGCTGTCAACTGTGCATAACACTACTGGGGTAGGGGAAGAAAATGAAACCTTGTACTTGTTCTTTACCTTTTGGAATAGCAAGAGATGGTCATTTGCCAAGATATGATTCATAAAATGTGTTTATATTAAGAGGAAACAATAGTACTCGCTCCAGTCAAAACACTACTACGAATGAAAATCATTAATTTTGATAGACGGGTATTTTAGCATCCTCACACTCACACGATATACAATCATTTATAACATAAGACTTATGAAAATATTGTATTTACACGTGTGTGATATATCGTTGCACTACTAGAGAATGTGTCATCAGTATCGATTGAAACCCCATTTAGTTTCGGTTTTAGAACTGGTATTATCGGAACTAAAGGAGTGACATATGAGTACCAGTTATTTAACTGGTACTAATACACTCTTTTAGTACCGGTTGAAGACTCTAACCGGTACTAAAGACCTATTTTTTATTTCCTTTCATTGCTTCTGTTCTTATTTATTTATTACCGTTATCTTTATATGATGTTTTTATACATTATTTTTAATTAGACTTTGTTAAAGTTGATTTTAATACGATTGTAAGATGTAGTGTCTCATATTATAGAATATTAAATTATTTCAAAACACAAGGATACTAGAAATTGTGTCTTTGATACTATATTCTAAATAGCCCTAAATGTCCTAAATGTTATGAAGGAGCTGAGGGAGTAAAACATAAATAGATAGGGAGAACAATCTTGCCCATCGGTGTAGAGATAGCGAAATCCATGGTACTGCGCGTAGCGGGAGCAGCGGGTACAAGGAGTACCATGGGTTTCATGTATGTGTACGAAAGCTGAGCCACAAAGCTAGCTCGGATCCGGCCGGATAGAGACCGGCCGGCAGCAGCCATATGCATCATGAGTGTCAGGTAGAGGTAGCTACCCAGCTAAGGACCAAGTGCTCCGGCCTGTCCATCTGTGTTTCTGTATGCTTGCCAACATGGACATCAAGGTGTCATGGTGTGGTCCACGTCACAGCTGAGACTGCCAATCCTGTCCAGCTTGGTTTCACAGCTAGCCTTTTAGGGCTTCAGATTCTTGACAAACGGATGCCGCTAAAATGATGTTTTATGGATTCATAGTCTATTTTTAGATTTCGTAGCTATCGAGTTTCACAATCTGAAACTAGAATCTGAATCGTTTGAAAGAATTTCATATTATAAGAGTAGATTTATCTTCTTTCCAAACATATCCTTAATTTATGTATGGCTCGATCTATTAGACATTATATCATTTAGTAGTTTAAATTGTGTGCTGCAAGATATATCTCATAAATAATTAACCCCTTAAAAGGTTGTTTTATTAACCCATCATGTTCTAAAATCGGATCAAATTAATCACATTGTAAGCAGTTTTATTAGCTCCTTGTTTTGATGACAAAGAGAGTAATGCAAAACTGGTTTCATCATTGGTCTACATGCACGACGGTAGAACCAAATTGGATACAGACCATCATCACTTGTTAGACCATCTAGGGTTGATCTGTTGCTCTTGTTCAGAGAAATGCTCGTGCAGTGACTAAAACCGTCACGCATTCAACCCATCTGCTGGAATCATGTCGTTTTCACGGTAGTCCATGTCACAGGACGTACATGTTATCACACGACAATAATATTGTATTGGTAGATTCAAGTGATCTTCGCTAATTCAGCGTCGTTGATAATAACATCTATCTAATAACCTCAATATTATATTAAAATCCGTTATCGTTAGTTGATATGTTTACGTAAACACTATCAAACTGAAATTCTGGATCGGTTTTTTAAGAGAAATTTGATAATTTGTCACTGTCAAGAAATGGCTTCGTTTTTTTACCATTCTGGCCCACATGTCATTGACATAATAAATAGTCCCATTTGTCATTATTTCGAAGTAGCATAATAATCAAATTGGTTATGTTGAGAGTGGTAAATTATCAATTTTCTCGTTTTTTAAACGACTTTAATTAAAGATTCACGATTGTCAAGGGTAGAAAATATACTTGTTCTTTAAAAAAAAGTAAGGTGGTAATAAATTAAATTGTGTAGGTCCATGTATGACAGGGATTGGCAAGGCAGGATACTTATCCACATATATTCGAGACTAATGAATTAATGACAATAATCGATGGACGGATCGATCTCTTGCATGGCTTGAGACAGGTACGCAGAGGAGGAGCAAAATCTGGGCATGCAGAGGCCGGGGGCTGCTCTGCTGTAAGCGCAGGTGGTGGTAGTGGTGGGGGTGGACGGGCGGATGGATGGCCCCGGCGGCGCTGGGAGTCTCTCTCTCGCCTGCCCCTCCGGTGGCGTGCAGCGCCATGTGCACGCCATCGGCAGCCACCCGTTGCTGCGTCGGCCATGTGGCACCCGCGTGGGCATGGGCCCCGGCCGGCCCTTCCGTGCTCGCCCTGGCCCTGCATGCATGCTGCGCCCGGCCGGCCGCGCTGCCGTGCTCGCTCCGGCGAGCCATGCATGCATGCATGCATATATCCATATATGCCTGGATGATGGAAATATGGAATCTCCCTCTCGCCCGTCGGCAGAGCTAGCGTACGTACGACTGTACGAGGCCTAATTATTCTGCTTAATTGCGTGGACGAGCTACAGTTGCGTGCGTTGCTCACAGAGTGCGAGAGATCCAGGCGACTAGGCCTTTCGTTAATACACGAATTTATTAAATAGTATATAATATATATATAGCAAATAATATGTTGAAAATAATAGAAAAAGTGTACTTAATAGAAATAATTTGTTAATTAGTGTTATATGTGATATATTTATCATTTATTTGTGTATGTTTGATGATGTTGTTGGATGGAGGGAGAATACATCGATGAAAGACATTAGGGAAAGTTTCAATGCATGACTGTGGGAGGACTAAAGCACACTATTCTACCGAGATTGCCGATAGGTTGTTTGATAAGGGTTTCGATGATTAGTTATCTATATTATTTTATACTGTAACTAGTGCTGGTGACAGTAAATCTTTTACCTGACCTATTTCTACTGTAGTTTTTATAGTTTATTCCTTGATATTATTTAATATTACTACACAACAACCAATATTTGACACATATATAATCAAAATAAGCACTCTTAGCAAAAAGTCAATAATATATATCATATAAAATATATTTAATTTATTTTAGATAATATTATAAAATTTTCTTTTGCTCATAGTAAAGCACATGCAACTTGCTAGTACCTCATAAAAATGATTTGGTTGCCAACGGCTACTAATGTATATAGTTAACATATATTTAGCAGTTAATTGCGCACGGCCACGATAGTGCCACTTGTAGGTAAGTAGTACCAGTTAGTGGTACTAACCGGTACTGAGCGCATGCCACGTGTAGGAATGTGGTATCTATTGGTCTCACTAGCCGATATCGATTAGCATACCATATGTAGAAAAGTAGTTGATTGGCTAGTGGGTAGTACTGGTACAGAAGACCAACCGGTACTAACAACACCTCGTGAAACTATTAGTCTAAGACCACATGTATCGGGTGGCTAAACTGACACTCATATCCTTAAATATCATTCCGGGATTATATATACTGATTCAATAACCAGTATTAAACACTGTTACCAACTCGATACTTCTCTATTTTGCTATATGCTAGTAATTTTTGTTCTTATTTTTGTACTATTTCCACCGGGATCGAGAGGTTCAGATCACCTAAAATTAGCTGTATCCAGGTGCACCAGAGAGGGACACGAGTGATGCTTAGGGGTAGCAAATGAAGGAAAGTTTTGGGCCGCCACTGGAGATGAGACAACAGCAAACCACGGTACACTTTTGCCAGCCCGGCCCTCAGTTTGGAATGAGAATAATTTGGAGAAATTATGTAGACGAGAGGAACACCTTTCTGTCCATGATCTGAAGTTTCCTCAATACGTCTGATACAATTAAAACCCTAATAATGGTTTTTATCGGATCACACATCGCCTCAATTACTTGTAGGCTTGTGCCCTCTGGATAGTCGAAAATTTCATCTCACACATCATGTCTAGCATTTTAGGCATCTTTTGGAATGTAGGATTTTTCAAAGATTTTTTGCGAAAATAAAATTGCAGTGAAAATCTTGTAAAATTCATGTATATTTTACTAGGAGATTTTCATCTAGTAAATTGAAACCAAAAGGACCATTCTACTAGGAGACAATTCCATTTCAAGAAGAGGTGACTCTTTATTTTTTTTTCTATACTTCGAACAAAGTGTTCCTGAGAAAGTGTAGGATACATGAACATTCTGATGGAAAATATTACATAGCATTTGATGAGACAGTCTGAATACCAATATGAGATGTTCAACTGATTTTCCGTCACAATTGCACTTTAGTGTGAGTAACAAGTAACAACTACAGGCTCCAACATACATTATAGCTCAATCTTGAACACATACGTCATAAGAAGTAAAAAGGAAATGATAGCTGATCACTTGAGCAGAGATCTTGCAAAGTGCTCCCTAGCAGTGGCTAATGCTTGTGATATCGTCTGTAGAGAATAGGCCATGAAAATAATGAGATTACACAAACTGAAAAGTAATGTCATCGGATGGATACAGAAATACCTGCTCAGAGAAGGGGGCAGAACCATCAACAGCATTGCTTGCAACCTTCCCTGCAATGATGTTTGCATCTGTTTCCAGAATTATGCTGCAGGAGGACCAATGGTTTTGGGTTATATTCACAGAAGAACTGTGGTCTTAGTCACATGAAAATAACATCGATCATGCTTTTTCTCAACACTCCTTGCATTTAAATGACTTGTCCATTAGTTCATGTTATAGTTCATATCCCAATGTAAAATAACTCATTTGATGTTGTAATTATTATTATTATTTCTATAAACTTGGTCAAATTTAAGATAGTTTGACTTAAAACAAAACAAAAAAAATACACTTGTTTTGGGATGGAGGGAGCACAATATAATGGAGGTATTTCTATAATTAAAAAACAGTTTGTCAAATGGATAACACCTAACTAAAAACTTGAGCTTCTCTCTGATCTGCGCACAGTTATCAAATGTTGCAGTTTCATTGGTTATTCTGATCTGATTGCTGCAACAGCAGTACAAGCAATGTGTAATTTAGGCTTGTTAATGATATGTTAAACTATGTCTCTACAGAAAATCCATGCTGCAGTTTCCGTCATGCATTAGTACAAACACAGCGAACAGCTTCGTCCTTCTTTTTCATCCTCAAATTTTGAAATTATCAAAGAATCAGTATTGGTGTTTGCCTTTTTGAGCATTACAGAGTTTATGTTCAAGCATTCATAGTTTCATACAGGTTTTAAAAACGAGTTCAAAAAATTAAGTAAATGGAATATCAGATAGTAATTAACAAGAAATAAGCAGCAGCGTGTGTTTGATGGTAAAAATAAAAAAAAAGTATAATAGTTAGGAACACTTGCATGACAATTAGAAAAAACAGATGGTGCAAATTTAGCATAGATCACAAGAAATATTTACCCGCCATCTATAATTTCATCAATGCAGAGAAGTATCATGTCCAAGTTCTCAAGTGCAGTCCTCTTCTCAACATCACCCCTAAAGAACAAGTTGTTAAATGACCTGCCTTACCAGCTACCAGTTCATGTCAGATATTAGAACAAATAGGATACCTGAGTAAAAGACCAACAGAATCAGAGAAACCCTGTAGTACATTTGCTATAATGAGCTCATTCTCATCATCTCCGGCAACAACAAAAAAGTGAAGATCTTGAATGAACTTGTAAACAACAATATAACCATCAAACAATGTTACTTCAGCTGCAGAGAACCAAAAACAGGTATCAAATGAAAACTCAAAAGTCAACTAAACATTGGAATAATCGATACATTTGGATATAATTATAACACTGAGCAAAATTATGAACCTTTTCTTTCATTCCATAATTTTTTGCTAGCAACAGTGAACAAACATAATGTATCTCATATTTTGCATTTGGTTAAACTGAGCAGTCTATAAAATCAATTGGTAAAACATCAAACAAGAGTTTCCTACCAAAAAGTTTAAGAGTTAGAAGCTAATTACATTACATTTAGTTCAGGTGAACATTGTCATCCTATGTCGGAATAACACAGGCATGAACAATAAGAATGAAATACCTTCTGAGCGTGCATTGGTCTTCAGAGTTTTAGTAAAGACAGACTTCTCAAAGGTCAACTTTGATGCATTAGTAGACCAATCATCTGAGAAGTATTTCACAGCAACACGCTTCCCTTCAGAATCCAAAAGCAAAATGTTCTTCACGGAAGGGCAGGATTCCTGTGTAATGGTAATGGACAATCATTACATAAACCTAAAAACCCTAAGCTAATGCTGCACAGAATGTCAATCAACAAAAGCATCAAATCAACAGAAAACAATGTTAAGCATTGACTAAATAAGAGTGCTAAAATCAATAAAGATTAAAGAATATAAAAACAAACACATGATATGTAAAATTTTTAAAACATCTTATTGCATCCTAAGCTTTGATGAGATAATTTTGTTTTTTACATTTAGCATCAACTGTAAATATGCAATCCATTCAAAATTATGAAAACTGCATTTATAAGGGCCACTACTGAGTACTGACTTCCATTCACAATGGACTGAATATTTTAGATCAATAGCATCCTCCTGGTAATAGAATGTTTGTTAAGTGGAAAAAATGTGGTGGTGAACTGGTGATGAAAATATAGTTTCAGCCTGCAATACATGATAATCAAGCTCTGCTGTAACAGACATTTAACATTCCCATCCAAAATAGATTGATCTTCACAAAAATCATTATCACTGTACTCTGGCATGTTTGTATTTTTTTCGCATAATAATTGATTCAGCTGATTCATAATAACCAGATCTTCACTGCTAGTATATAAGAAATTAAAATTTATTAAATCACATTTTCAAACATGGACTCGACAGCTGAGCCAACAACATTTTTGCACGAGAAATAAACTATTCTATTTCTGGATCCAGAAGCATACGTAATGGCGGCGGATCAAATCTAAACCAAGCATTAGCGTGCATTCCACAGCCACACCAGTACATTGCACACGCAATTATCAGGTAAATCCACAAGCTACCCCTACGGTAATAACTAGTAGAAACTCCAAAACACAGATATTTCGAAAGAAAAACCAGTAGAAGCAACTGGATTTAAATGAGGATCCGTTTACCTTGGAGAATTCTCCCATGGCCTCCTCCCTAGATCGTTCCTTCCTTCCTCCCTTCGTGCTGAGGAGACACCCAAAGCAGTAAAATCAACCACCTGTTTGGCGAGATCTAGGCTCAAAAAAGCAAGCAACAAAAGAACCGAGCAAGAGATCAGCGCGGTGGGGCATGGGGTGTTCAGCTGAACCCGCATCTAAAAGCACTAAGGTTGAGGCAGAGAGGAAAGCTTCCAGATCTAGGAGAGAAGCTAAGGTTAAGGCAAAGAGAAAAGGCGTGGGTAGAGAGAAATGAGAAGGAGGGATGTGCGTGCCAGTGCTCACCGGAGAGGATGCGGCGGCGGCAGCACGACGCCGGCGGGACGGAGATCGGCGCTGCTCGGCACAGGCAGTGGCCGGTGGGGGTAGTCGCGAGGAGACGGGAGGCGAGGCCGAGGAAGCCAATTTACGTTGGGCGGTTAGCGGTATGGCTTTCTATGGCCCGGTATCCAGTCACGGTCTGAATCGACCGCGCCAACCGGCTCAAACACGGAAAACTAAAGCGAGGTGAGATAAAACCATTTCATCTCAATTTTCTATTTAGTTAGATAGCAATAAATTAAGTCATTTCACCGAGAAAAACATTTTTCCAAAATTTAGAATGAATATAAAAAATCATTGAATATTTATCCTACCCCTATCGCTCGAGCTCACTCACTCACGCGATTGCACAACTACATGGCAGCAGAGCGGCAGTGAGAGGTAGGAGAGGGGCAGGGAGCAGCGGAGGAGAACGGCGATGGAGGAGCGAGGAGGGAGCGGCAACGGGAAGCGGCGAGGAGCGGTGACAATGGAGGAGATCCTGATGGAAGAAGCCATCAGAGAGCGGCGAATCTATACCATGCTTTCCTCGACGCAGCAGTAGTGACCTCCTTTACTTTCGGCGACGATGGCGGCGGTCGAGTGGCAACGGACCAATAAAGTGGCAAATAGGTGGCACGCCAAAAGCGGACGATGATAGTATAGTTTCTTTCGGTCCTAATAGTCTTGTCGAGTTAATATATCATACGGTGTTTCACTTAGTGACAATAACCAATAAGAGCCATTGTCCTCCCGTGTATATGTGTATGGCCTTTACAATATTATACGCTACTTGAAATTTATGGCATAGTTTGGAAATCAAAGATTAATAAGCGATGATGATTGGTTGAACAGTTGAGGGTTCAAATCTAGACTCATGTCATTGACGATAGATAATAGTGAGTTGTTTGAGATGACGACATCTCTGACGGTTAACAAAATGACCGTCTAAGATAAAAAAAGTAGAAATTCAGTGAGGATAACCCATCATAGATGGTTGTCATCTGTAATAGTTGAGATATTATGTCCAATAGCAGATGACGGTGATAAGCCATAACTAACACCCGCGATAGACGATGGGTCATTTGTGATGGGATGTAATATTCGACTAGCCAAATATGACACACATCATCTATATCAATTCGTCTTTACGACCCATCACAAATGATATGTCATGTGCAATGGATGCTAGTTTTAACTTATCGTAGATAAGTCATTTGTGATGGGTGATAACTAGCATCTGCCATAAATAAAATTTTCCATATATTTTAGAGGGATGTTAGCTAGTTCTTTCACACTTAACCTAAAATTTTTCTAAGTCCTCCGTGCATATTTAACTAAAACCAGTGAGCTCTAGCTACCGTCACCACCTGCCCAGACCTCTAAACTTTGCAGCCAGATAGAAATATAAATAATCTCTAAACCGTTCAACACTAGACATATGTCCCTCTACTGGTTTGGTTTTGCGTGTGGTATTAATTGGCAGCCACGTCACCAATTTTGCCGAGTCATCCACCACATCATCAAGTCGAACACACAAATCAGCCCTCTTCTCGTCCTTTCTCTACCCGTCCTCAATTATACATTCATGTATCTCAATGGAGCTAATTAACATCGCTTCACGTGCCACAGCCACCAGCCCCACATGACCGCATGCATGTAAAATGATACTAAATTTCACATGCATGTCTCTAATAAAATGATCTTTTGAGATTTTTCTAAAAAATTGTTCTTACACGTATGAGATTTATTAGGTCCGTAAATTCTAAGGAGTAAATAACTAGCTTAGCAATGCATGATGGGCCAAGACAAGCATAATTGCCCGGTTTTGATAGGACAGAATGTAGACATTTTCATTTTCGATATCCACACGAATGTTATACAGGACCGTAGATTAGCATAAACAAATAGGGTAACTGTTCAGACCCCAAAATTTGAGAACCCCAAGAGTTACAACTCTTTCATTAAACAGTGTGTAGCTCAATCTCAAACTTGAGATACAGAATTCTATCCCCACTACCCTTTTTGATATTTTGGTTATTCGGGTTGTGCCTACGATTTAGACATCTTTCACGTGTTTCGATCAGGAGGCCTCTAAATCGTAGTTACGGCTCTTATTGTTAGATATAGTTAAAGCGCAAAAGTAACTAAATATTTTAAAATATATTTATACTATTTCTTGTTTGGTTGGACGTAGTACAATTAGTTTGACATATTTTTATAAAAACATGTATATACACACGTTCATACACATACATACACGCCTTTAGGCGATTATCTCTGCCTAATTAAGAACGGCTGCGAGCTGAGCTTCCTCAGTAGCTTGGCTGCCTGTAGACCGTCGTCGTCGACACCATTGATGTGCTCAGAGTTGCTCTTCCTCCTCCTCTCCTGCGCCCCTTCTCCTTGGTCGTCGTCGGCGGCCGGGAAGCAGTGCGCCGGCGCCTGCCATTGGGAGTCCTCCAGCTCCACGCCCACCTCAAAGCTCATCACGAACTGCTCTATCCCTGTCGCTGCGCGCGAGTCATCATCACACAAATCCAATGGATTCTGTTAGTAATTACAATGGTACAACAGATCAAACTATAATTAAACTTAACCAATCCAACTCAGTTTTGGGACAGGGATTATTTATAAATACACTACAAAATACAAATGGTTGTGAAAAATATAATTTTTTTGAAAGTATATAGAATAATAGCATTATATCATGGGCACTAGCTTCCAGACGCTACCGAGCCCACAACATCGGACATTCGCCCGCACTGTCCGATTGACCGCAACACGCATCCAGTCGTCCGATTGAAAACCGTCATCTGCACCGTCCGATCGATCGCATCACGCATTGCTCAGTGAAATATTCATCTTCAACAGATGAAACATAGCATAAACATTTATCTTCAATAGGTGAAACATTCGTCTTCAATAGGTGAAATATTTATTTTCAACAGATAAAACATTCGAAATAAAAAAAGTGAAAACAATTGAAATAAAAGATGAAACATTTTACTTCTACGCATGAAACATTAAGTTTTAACTACTATAAACATAAAACATTTATCTTTAATAAGTGAAACATTTAAAATAAAAAGTGTGAAACAAATTAGACCGATTTATTGGACACGTGCAAGCGTTGCTAGGTTGTGCGCTGGACTGGACATCTGATACGATGGTTTGCGTCAGAAAGCAATATCGTTATATCATTCCACCAAAATTCAAGAACTCGTAATGGCATCATACGGATCACAATGGCTACTAGGAGAATTACTAATTTGAATGGATTGATGAATTGAGTAAAGTAAATTGAATTGAATGCGGGCACGCACCGTCGAGGAAGTTCCAGCGGACGGGGCGGCCGGTGGCGACGTCCTCAAAGTAGACGATGAAGTCCCCCTTGTTCCACACGTGGCACTCGATCCCGCCGGTGAGGCGGCGGCCGAGGTAGATGCCGCCGCCGTCGGAGAGCCAGCCGGGCCGGAGCACGCCGACGGGGAACTGCTCCGTGCGGCAGGAGGACGAGTCGAAGTAGAAGGTGGTGCCGTTGTCCCACTCCACGTCGTAGAGCGGCTCGGCGGCGAGCTGGTGCCGGACCAGGTTGAGGTTGCGCCGCCGCGGCCAGTCGTAGTACAGGTCCGTGATCCGCAGCGGCGGCCCCGTCGACGCCATCGTGTAGTTGGTCAGGTTCGTGAACAGAACCGCGTGGAACCGCTCCGGCCACCTCGCCGGCGTCGGCCCCGGCGGCGACAGCGACGCCGACGCCGCCGCCGCCGCGGCGAGGAGAAGGAGGTGGAGGAGCACTGGCCACCGTGCGGACGCCTTCGCCATGGCGTAGTACGTGCTGGATTGGGTTAGCTTGGCGGCGGCGACAGAAACCTTATCTCTGCGGCGGCGTCTGGTGGGTCGGCTGGTGACTGGTGAGTGGGTGGTGGCCATGGATGGCCTATAATGGCAAGCTGAGCTGGGGGAGAGTGATAGTACCATAGGCGCTTTGAGATTCGTGAAAGCGTCGTACGATTTATCACAGCAAAAACTTTTGTGTAACCTGTGTAATCCAAAGCTTTTTGAGTTATATTAAGCTGTAATCTTGGATAAATTTTTACTTGTGTACTCAGAAATCATGAAAAAAGATAGCTGGACAAGCGAAAAAATCTTTAAATTTTATTTTGCCCTATACAATTCAAAATTTTCTATGGATTATAATGTGTTGCTGTCCAACCATTGCTTGGAGCTTATTCAGTTTATGGCTAATTTGCAGACTTAAAAGTCAATATACACCAAATAACCTGTGAATTGTCTGTTTGTTCATCATACTTTATTTTGCTTGCACAAAATTAATAGTCTTACAAACACCTCCTGACACAAACACCAACTTTTCTCTGTATTTTCTTGAGCCATTCACTAATTTCAAACAACCAAAAACCATATCATCCTCAGGACACAATTATCAACCACATCAGCGCCACGTCACTCACTCTCCAGCCACACACTACCAAATTTCGGAGGACAACCTCAAAACGAATGTTGCAAAACACATCGACAGAACGAACCGTCGCAGTACGATCGTATGAACACCAGTCGCCGGACAGCGGCGGCCAGATCGACGATCAAATCCGGCTACGTACTACGCTGCCGGAAACGTCGCGTAAGGGTTGTCTTGGAACGGCAGCAGCTTGTCGTTGCCAGGCCTGGAGAAGACGATCTGGTAGTTTCCAAGCGTACGCGACTTGAAGCCGGCCGCACAGTACACGAAGTAGTACTCCCAGATCCGGATGAACTTGTCGTCGAATCCAAGTGCCAAGATCTTGCTGCAGTTTGGAGGCAAAACCATCGTGAGAACGGGAGCTCTGTTTTGATAGAGATGACAAAAAAATGCATGTAGTAATTAGTATTATGCAGAACTTACTCCCTGTTAGCCACGAAGTTGTCTCGCCAGCGTATCAGCGTTGGGTAGTAATGGTACCCGATGTTCTCCGTGTGTTCGATGCTGCACGCGTGTATGCATTATTTAGGTCTAATGTACAATAATGTGTGCAACTGAAATTTTTTCTAGGTTTTTGTGAAGAAGTTGGACAAATTCAAAAATAATTTTAGCCACGGGTTATGTATTTAAATTATCAAAATTAGTAGGTAACTGAAAAAAATCCGTAAATACTAATTACAAATTAGAAAAGTCTAATTTTATAAGGCAGGCATGTGTTTGAGAAGTTCAAATGTTATATATTTTTACCAAATATATATAGAGAGTGATTGTTAGGCATAACTCTAGCTTCGAGATTTACGTTGTATCTAGAGTTTATATAATAAAATAAAATAAAATTATTTAAATTTTTATTTTTAATGAAAAATAAAAACCAAATGTCTAAACTAAATACTCTCAATCAATTCACAACACTAAATCTAAGATTTCTTCAAGTTCGGTTTAACTAGCTCTAAAAATTCGTAGAGCTAGAGCTACATCAAATAGCGCTTTAATATAAGAAAAACTAATGATCAAATTGTAATTGTGTGAAGACTATACCAAATCAAAATAGATACGACAAAGCTGGACGGAGAAATTACTAGTTACCACTTACCAGAGCCTCGACATGGCAGACATGGCGGACGTAATACGGGACAAGGATGGAAGGCACCCCCCCGGAAAGATGTATTCTTTTATGAAGTCTGAACTCAACCTGTACTCCTCATACCGTTCTTCAGGGATCGAGATGAACTGCAGCACGAACAGCCCATCCTGGGCCAGCAGAGACTCGCAGCAGCCGAAGAAATCGTCCATGTATTCATGCCCAACTCCTTCAATCATCTCGCTGCATATATATACATACATACATGCAGTTCATGCGTCAAAAGGAAAAAAAATTGGTTCATAATGTTGTGGATTGCATATATAGTGCCTTGGACTTACCAAGATATGATCCTGTCATATTTACGAGTAGTT
Source organism: Zizania latifolia (assembly GCA_000418225.1). NCBI lineage: Eukaryota > Viridiplantae > Streptophyta > Magnoliopsida > Poales > Poaceae > Zizania > Zizania latifolia. The sequence goes on from KE372003.1 coordinate 631,852, forward strand.
GGTATTTGACGGTAGTCGCACAACAGGAAAGTTATGTGATCCTAACAGAAAATTAATGGATCCTGATCACTAATCAATCAAGCAAATTAAAATGAAACAAGAGTAATAATATTTCTAAAGTTTGACTAGTAACATCTATATATTTGAAGATAATTAACTACATTCGTACTCTGAAAATTATGGCGTTAAATTTGTCATAAAAATATAAAATCAAATGAATTGATAATATCGATTTTTTATAAAAAATATATTTTTTAAAATTGCAATCTGGATAGCACGCTCAAGAAATTGCAAAACTAACCTCTATTGGCATTTAAAATATCGACAAAAGCCTCTGTCGGCATTTGCAATATTGACGGAAGCCTCTATCAGTATTTGAAAAAAATATCCAAGAGTAATTTTTTCCCGTCGACATTTAAAATGTTGATAAAGGTATAGTTTTATAATTTATTGAGCGCGCTATCCAGATTTACAATTTCAAAATAAATTATTTATAAAAAATTCGATAATATCATAATTTTGTTAAGGTACTATATATCTGCATATGAAGTGATGGAAAGCACGTTCCAAGTCGCATCTGGAAAACAAGAAAAGTTGAAAACATCAAGCAAAAAAAGAGAGGCAGCATAAGGGAATACCTCAAGACCAGCTTCCTTAACTTTTACTTGGCAATATTTCAGTTGCTCTTCAGACAGTGTAACTCCAGTGTATTTGCAGCCAGTTTGCTTGGCAACCTGTATCGCGAGGCTGCCCCAGCCGCTACCGATCTCAAGAACATGGTGATCCCGCTCCACTTTGGCCTTGGTAACATATATCAGATCATAAATTATTTACTTAATTACCTGCAGCTTAATCGTGTTAGTGCTAGCTGCTGCATGCGTACATACCTTGTGGATTAGCAGGCTAACTTTGCGATGCTGTGCTGTTTCTAAGCTTTCCTCCTCATCCTACCAAATGATCAAGCTCTCATCTTGTTAATTAGCAGTTTCAAGGAGCATAACATCACTGTCAATTGATTTACTGCTTAATTAATTACAGTATGAATGCATGCAATGCATGCAATCTACCTTGAACACGGCACAAGAGTATGTCATCGACGGGTCAAGGAAAAGCGAGAAGAAATCGTTGCTCTGAAAATGCAATGCATTTAGTATTGAGAGATCGACGAGGCTAAGAACTGGATTAACCAGGTGCATTAACCAGATGAGGCAGCCTGCACTGACCAGATCGTAGTGCTGCGAGATGTTCTGACGAGTTTGCGTGACAGTGTTCTTCCTGGACAGGTGGCGCAAGAAGTATTTAGCTGACGCCAACCCGGCCGTCAGAAGCATCGGCGTCCACCACCCCCTGCATCCAGGTGATTAACCATGCATTAATTATTAATATTACCAAGCTAAGACACATCTGATTCGATCTTGTTTATTTTGATTAGAAGTTTAGAACAGCTGGGTTTGATTGATGCGGAATTAACTGAAATTAACCACCTTATCTTGCTGCTGCTGCTGCTACTCTGCTTGTTCGCATCTCTGTTAGCAATCAGAATCTGCACCGAAAATTAACGAATCATCTTTCTAAATTACATTTTCTGAAACAGATAAACGGCCGAAATATGTACGTAAAGAGTGAATCGATTACGAGTTTATGATCGATTCATTGATTACCAACAAAAGGTTGAGAAGGCCCTGTTTCTTGTCGACAAAAGAGCAGTAGCCGTTGATGTATGCATCTGCTAGCCCAAGGTCTGCTTCGGTCGCAACCTGCAGCCAAAGAATTAACAACACGCATTGATACATCTGCCGATTTTGTCTAGCTAGATTTAAAATGTGAAACTGGATTTCAATTCATTTTATCAATCTCATTATGATGTAAAATACATGTGAGAACAAATGACCTTCCAGTAGAAGAGGGGGTCGTGGATTCGCATGACAGATTTGGCCTGGCATCTCTTGCCTGCTTCACCGAAGCTGAACATGTCGCCTCCTTCTTCAAGCAGACTGCAAATGATTTTCCACAACCATTTGGATAATACCAAAAGGAAACAAAAAGAGTAGTCAAATCGATCCAGTTTTTAAAAATCCGCTAAATTAAATGGGATGGAAAATTCGAAGCATGGAATGGAGCGGATGATATACTGTTTGTATATATTCAGACGTACGTCAGGTTGCCGACGGATACGTATTGGGAGAGGAATCTGGCGACGAGGAGGCGCGCGCCGGCCTCCGTCCACGACGGGACCATCTGCTTCGGGTTGGGCAGGAGACTGCAGCCGCCGCCGGCGTCGGCCTCCCCCAGCAGGCCCCGCGCCGCCGCCTTGCCGGCCTTGACGCCGTCCTCGTGGAAGCCGTACCCCTGGTACGCGCCGCAGAACCACAGGCCCCGTCTCCCCTGGACGCGGGGGAGCTCCTGCGCGGCCACGGCGGCGGCCACCGACGGCACCGGGTGGCTGGTGTTCCACCTGAGAAGGACGTGGTCCGGCACGCGGGGAGGGTTCAGCGTCACCAGGAACGGCCGCCCCGATTCCTCGATGTTCTAGCAACGCATATCAATACATCCACGAAAGTTCGAACTCAAGTTCAAGTTTTTTACTACTTTTCTCTAAAAAAAGAGACTTTTTAAACTCAAATTCAAGTTTTTGACTAGTTTTCTAAAAAAAAAAAGAGATTTTTTTTACATGTAGATAGTTTGATTAGTTTTGGTTAATACTCACCTGAAGCAGATTGAGCCAGTAGGTGACGCAGACGCCATTGCTGGTCGTCCCCAGGAAGTTCCAGGCGCTCCACGCCGACGCATTCCGTGGCATCAAGCTTTTGTCGCAGTGCAGGTATATGTCGCTGAAAGCAACGACTTTTTCTTTGAGTAAAAGAACAATTATATTACTTGTCTTCTTCACCAATGTATATATATATGTATGTACGTATATACGTATGTACGTGTGAGATTGGGCTGACCTGTAGACGTACTGGAACGCACCCAGGATTCTGAGCTCCTCGTGTGTTGCTTCAGGTCCCAGAATTTTCAGAGCATCAGGCGCGTGCGCCGCGAAGATGATTCTGTCATACACCTCCTCCGAACCACCAGCCTCGATGACCCTGTAACCTGCATGCATACATGTATATATGTTGTTTGCATGCATGCTGGTATATATTATATATAGCCTACACGTACGTACGTACCTCCGTCACAGCTTGAAACAGATTGGACTTCGCAGCCGGTTTTTATCTGACAGCCATAGCTTTCAAGCTCCTCTCTTACCTGCATCGTCGTCCCTATTAGGCATCAGTACTTGCGTATGTATTAACTAGGTACATACATACAGTCGACAGTATGTTCTATACCTTGTTTACGTAGGTATGCGAGCGGCCCTTGACTGTCATCCACTGAGGGCGACCGAACAGCTGCAGGCGTATATACATACGAATACATACGCATGTATATATATACACACAGAGAGACACAAGAAGCATTCATGCAGCTGCAACTGATATATAACTGATGATATATGCATCAAGAGGGTTAATTAGATGTGCACCTGGAGGAGATGATGATTACGGCAAAACGAGAGCACGAAGAAAGCCGAGAAGCCAAGAACTCCCTGGGACGGACAGGACCATATACACGCACAGATGGGGATCTGATCGATGCATATGTATACGCAGGAATCATATATATAAACTCGATCAATTACTGAGCAAAAACAGCTGACGATGAACAAGTAACAGTACTGTAAAGATTGCTAGTCGATCGATCGATCATACAAGGTAAGCCTGCTGGAATAGGCGGGAGTAACCATGCGACTGAATGAAGTGCCCCAGGGTCTCGTTCCGGTCCAGATCAGGGTTGTTCTCATGCTCCTCCAGGTACCTGCACATTGTGTATACATATACATGTATTATATACATTAAAGATTAAAAAAATGTGCACATATATATGTGTTGATGTAAATTAAAATTTGGGTTATACTTGAGGACATCGTCCTTGAACCGGAGAATCTCGCGGATCATGCGCCAGAAGGCGGGGCTGACGGCGTTGGTCTTGTCGGCGAGGAGGCCGGCGAGGCTGCGGCTGCCCCACTCCATGATCGTCTCCTCCTGCGTGCTCACCGAGAAGGACATGTCCGACCTCTCCATCTCCACCCCGAGCTCCTCGAACCACTCCAACATGTTTGGGTACGTCACCTGCATGCGCGCACCAAGTGTGGTGCGATTTGGGAGCACGCATGAATTAGATATATGCCAGATGTTTAGTTGGATATATAAGATAAAATAATTTTTGTTTTGATTGGATAGATATAACTTATTTATGCTATGCTTTAATATAATGGAGCTTGTTTGTACGTATATATATTTTAACTAAAATATAATCACCTGAGATCTTGTTTTATAGATTAAATTATAATAAATATAACTATTTAATCGAATCATAAATTAGATAAATGGTTTGGGAGAAAAAATAATTTAAATATTTATAAACGAAAGATTAAACTCACTACAACCAATAAAAAATATTTAACATCTAAACTTGGATAGACTTATTCAGCAGATTTTTCGCAATCTTCTATCCAACGTATTGGAGTAATATTTCTCAAAGTGGTCATCTCATCTAACTTTGATATGTAACCAAACAACCGATTGAATGAAACAACTGATCCATCAATAATATCCACACAAATAAACACTGCCTAATTTCCTTCCACCTTCATTAATTGTGCAAATATAAGGTCATGTTTGCTATATATATCAAAATCAGCGCTTCTCTAAATGATAACTTTGGTGGTGTCATGGACTCGTGGTTACGACTTAATTACATGTATTCTACCGCTGTTAGTGACCAAGTTGCATATAGAGTAGGAAAAATGTCAGCATGCAGCCAGCAGCTACCGCAACGGACCAACTGGCTTTGCTTACTCCTCACTGTACGAAGTCCACGTCGCCACGTCGCCGCACTCCTCACAAGTCACACGTTAAACTTGGTTAAGTGGGAACTACTCAACTACTGTATGTAAAATATTGCGACATTTAGTTTTTAACATATTTATTAAAGAAATATATATATAAAAAGATTAAAATACTCTCTCCGGTGTGGATGAGCGTAGACTCAGAAGTAGTCCAGTGAAGTAATATGTAATAAAGTTAAGGATATTATAGATACTTTTGAGATAATATTTAGGATAAGTTTTAAACATTAAAATATACTTTATCCGTTTCTGAATATAAGTCATTCTAGCGTTTCTTATATTCATCTATAGATCAATAAATATATATATATATATAGAGAGAGAGAGAGATTCATTGATCTATAGATAAATCTAAAAAATACCAGAATGACTTACGTTCAGAAACGGAAATATTATTATATTTTGGTACGGGAGTTGTTAAGACTGCCGTATTATATATCAAACGCAATTCATTCTCCTAATTAGGTTGCACGTCTTAATCCCATGCGCCATTTCATTGAGTAATAATTCACACTGTCCAACATTTCTGAAACCCATCCGGGGCATGGGGCGCAGGGTTAGCAAGAAGTACCAAGTTTTAAGGTGAAATTCCTTGGTTTTGTAGTACCAAAAAAAGCACCATTTTAGTTATGTAGCACCAAAAGTAGCCCGTTCCCTTTAATCGCACACAGAGATCACTTTGTTCTTCTATTTAACATTTCATCCAAACCCTATTAGGTTTTCTTAAATTTTAGAGTAAATTACCAAGTCTTTACATGTCAGGGGTTGATCCTATGATGGAATAAACATCACCAGGAGGATAGCTGGACAACGGCGGCTGCTAAGGATGAAAAATAGATTTAGATCAGAGAAAACAACGTTGGGACGAGAGATTATAGACTAAACATTGCTTAATTTATTTCTTCTACATAGAGCACATATTTATATGCATTACAATAGAGTCCTAACCCCATACTCTTTGTTAAAATATAGAAACCTAACTGCTATAATCTATGCCTCGCTAAATATCAGATCGATCCAGAGTTCTGCTGGGCTACTACAGTACCCATGGGTACTGTTCACGCGTGGGTACGGTTCACGTGGCCCGGTCTATTTTCCATGACATTACACCAAAATAAATATTTTACAAGCTGTTAAACCTATTTGCAACTAAGAGGTAGAGACTTGTGTGTCAGTAGGAGTCATAGTCATATTGTGAGTAGAAAATCTTCCATTATATGATATATAGTACGAGTTTTGTATTTATATGCACCATACTGTTGATAAAGAATATGTCATATAATGGTTATAATGTAGTCGGGTTCTGTTTTCCCGACAGTATCATTTGGAGTCTGGTGGTTATAGAAATGCCAAATAGAAGAATGTAGTGATCTTCAGTGTGATTAAAGTGAAAGGTGGTTTAACAGTACAAACCATCTTTTCCAAAATTTGAATACTAGTTTCTATTTCAAATTCTATATTTGAATTTAGAGTCCGATTACCGGTCAAACTTTTCGATTCCAACTTTTGCCAGGTAAAATTCGCCGGTGATTGGTTTCGGTAAAACTCCAGACAAACTAGTATGGAGAACCTTGGGCAGTGACTGGCAGTGCATGTGTACGACTGTACGTACGTGCAGACGACAGACATGAGACGTACATACGGCCGGATTGTGGATCACCACATGCTTCGCCGGCATGATAAAAATGTTTTAATAGTTCGCTAATTTGATACGGTCTATGTTAATATGTTTTTATATAAATTTAGTTAAACTAGAAATAGTTTGACTTTGCATAAAACAAAAAATAAACTTATTTTGAACCATAGGAAGAGAAAGTAACTACTCGCAAGAGAAAGTAACTACTCGCCCTGTCTCTAAATATAATAACTTTTAGACTTAAACATATATATTAAGAAGACATGAAAAAATCTCACTACGATATCCTACTCGGGATGGATGAATATAGACTTTGAAGCGGTTAGATGGAGTAATAAACAATAAAATTCAATGATAGTACGTGCATTTTAGAGTGTTACCGGTACTAAATTGTATGTTTAAATTGTTTTATTTGAAACAAAATTTTAACTATAAAATATAATATATTTTAGACAGATGCACTGCATAGCACATGCAAAGTAAATGTTATGGGTTGGATCCATGACGCATGACGGGATAAACACCGCCAAGAGGATAGCTGGGCAACAGTTGCTCAGGATAAGAGGTACACTTGGGTTGAGGAGAAGAACATTGGAATGAGAAATAGAGAACTAGACGAGAAATTAGACTAATTCTTTTTTCATTTATTGCTTTATTTTTTATCAATACCATCCTATTTATAGAGCTTACAAAACTTTATCCGTTTAACTAACTTTAATCTAATCTGCTATTTTAAAGGAATTACTAATATATCTTTAATCCCTAATTATTGCTACCATACCCACAGGTACTATTCACGCTACAGTACTCGCGTGGGTACTGTTCACATGGTTTGACGACCTTGACCCGCTACCTATGACGCTACATCTCTTCTTTTAACCCGCACATCCTCGAACTATAGAACAACCTTAATTAGGGATGGGCCTGATAGTCCTAGCCCACGACATGTTCACGTGAGGTTGGGATATGCCTGACAATTCTAGCCTATGACATGTTCACGTGAGGATGGAATGAGCCTGACAGTCCTAGCTAGTCAATAACATGTTTATGTGAGGTTAGGATGGGTCTGACAGTCCTAACCCACGATACTGGTACTGTACAGTAAATTAACGATTTTTGGAATCGACATCGAAACTACCAAAGCTGCGAGTCTTCTCACTGCATTTTTTTGCATGGAATCCAGTCGTCACTCTGGCTTTCTGGCCGCGTGACACTGTACGGTGATCGCCGCCTCCACGTCGTCCCAAATGTACACACAACCCCGACCACCCATCGATCGACTATTCAAAACTTTCGTCAATTAATTAGCAGCTAAATCTCCTGCACTAATATTTGTATTATCACCACCGATCCCGGCCGCCCCCTGATTACTCAAGACTTAATCTTAATTGATATGATAAAATCGTAAAAGTATTTTCACCTTCTAATAAATCTATAAATATATATATATATTCCAACTTAACTGGAGTGTGAGTTGTATGCATGCAGAAGAAGATTTTGAATTTTGATGCAAGAAATCAGCAGTGATGTACACAAAGCAATGTTGCGTATATGCAGTTAGTTAGAGGGGATTTAGGGTATAAACATACGTATGCAGTTGCGCGCGTAGGTACGTACGTACTTACCCGGTTGAAGACCATGAATCCGAGGTCCAGTTCGACGGGGCCGGCGGCGCCGTCGACGGCCACCGTCCTGGAATGCCCGCCGAGGCTTTCCTCCTTCTCGTACAGGGTCACGCGCGCCACGGTGCGGCCCCTCGCCACCGCCAACTCGTGCGCCGCCGCCAGGCCGCTCACCCCGGCGCCCACCACCGCAACCCTCATCTCGCGCCGCGCCAGCGCGCCCGGCCGTGGAGCGATAGACTAGCAGCCCAGATGGCGACGGCGGGGCGGTTGTGTAGTGTCTAGGCCGGGAGAGGGGGGACGCCGCCGGCGCGCGGAGGAGGCGACGCGGGCTGCGGGGAGGGGGGATGGAGAGGATAAGGGTACGAGTGCGCCAACGGTAATCCAGGCCGTCCAAATTGCACCGAATTTTTTCTTTTTTCTTAGTCCACTCAACAGTTGGCAGCGGCAGGCTTGGTTGGTAAGGCATGCATGCTTCGCTAGGTTGGAATCATCAATGCTTACCTCACTAGGGAGCATTGAGCATCAAATGCTTCCTTAATTGGGTTCACGTAGGATTTTGATGCTATAAATGGACAAGATTGGCTTTAGCATTGAGCATGATTCCAATCTAGGGAGGACACACTTTTGCTTATTTATCCATGAGTAAACATTATAATAGAGTCAAATTTGTTTCTTATTTTCAAAATGGTGAGTTTATGAATATAAATTGTTACTTGATTAGTATATCGATATAGGTACGGAGAAGACTTACGAATATAAATTGTTACTCGATTAGTATATCGATACATGTATGGAGAAGACTGGTACTTACATTACCTATTTACTTGTCTATATGTATGACATAGTGAATCTGTACTTAAATTTTTTATACATCTATATGTATGACATAGTAGATCTACACTCAAATTTTGTTCTAACTCCAACTCTAGTCCGCAACTCTAATCCCTCATGTCTCAAGCCTCTCTATTGTATTGTTACAATTTTAATTTCACGAGTAATTAATCAGATATGCTTGTAGGCAATGGATACTCATGGGCGTTCATTGGTATCCCCATGGGTATACCTAAAATTCGTATGTACGAATATAGAGAAACACTGCTCGTACACGTGAGACCTGATTATAACCCCTATTCAAATACTACCAATATGTTTGCCAATTCATAATTAACTACTTAATTGCCTCCCGGAGAAATTTGAAAATAGTCGTTACTCTGGATTAAAATGCTACTCTTTTCGTCCAATAATATATATAAAATGTCTCATCCGGTTTTAGGTTGCTATAGGACGGATGGACTACTAAATTTAAATTTAGATTAAATATTGAATTCACAGTATTTCGACCAGTGAACACCCCCCAAATGGTTTATGTCCAGTTAGCACGAATTTTGGAAGCTTAATATTGGATTACAAGGCCGAGAGCCTTAGCTAGTGGATTTGCTCGCTCATGATTTTTATCTTATGGTACCGATTAGCAATGATAAATTGTGTTCCTCTTTCAGCTCTACCAACATACCACATGCGTGTGCTATGGAGAGAACAGGCTGCATGTTTATTCTTCAGCTTAAAAGCTATCTAAAAAAATTAAATTTTAGAATCTGATTTACGGTGTTATTTAAAGTTTTTTTATCATTTTTTGGCAGTTTTAATGTTAAGACCGTTATAAATATAAAAGTTTTACTAAAATTGTTTTTCATTGCAAAGATATCAAACGGCGACTTTTTCAACGGGCCAAAATGCACAACCAAGCAGCTTCTTATGCTCTAGTACAAAACTGCTGGCGGCCTGAGGACGAGTTTGTAGCCAAAAGAGTAAAGATGGACTAAAATTTCTGAATTTGAAAAATGCAAAACAGAGCTCTTTTTTTGTAGAACCTTAGTAAGTTCAACAACCATTTGGATATCCGTTGGGTAAGTTTAATATGGAACTCTTATTATTAGTTCAAATTCAAATTTTATGTGAAAATCTAGAGAAGACATACCAAACTAAACGATTTTTGTGAAAACAGTTTGTTTTGAGATTTTTTGTAAAATATATTTAAAAATGTCGAAATTTGAGAAAAAAAATCACATGACCTTTGTTATAATTTGTACATCCTCAAGTTAAAGACAGCCCAATTGACAATAATATAGCATACACAATTAAAAAAAATATTATAACAACGATCTAAAGTTTAAAGTTGATGTCATTAACAACAGAACATAATGTCAATCAACGACATAATATTATAGTATTCATCAACAACAGATATTATAATATATTATGATATTTTGTTGTAACCGGATACTTTTCAACAAATTTTTATGCCACATGTTATTACCAGGATCATACTACGTATGGATTTTTTTTTCATAATTTTTGAAGCAAAAGCAGCGGGAAGCCCTTATAACAAGGAAAGAGAAAGTGGTCAGAATGTGCAAAAGTGTCACGGCCGCTGAGTAGCGGAACATGAGGGAGCGAGCGGAGAGCGTAGCCGTGGCAGATAGGAGGGCGAGGGTGAACAATCCCTCGTCTCCCCGGTGCCATGGCAGCCGAGAGGGGCGCAGGTAGGGCCGGCGCAAGGAGCAAGGGCCAGCGCAAGGAGCAAGGAACCAAACTGCTTTATTTTTTGATTGATTGAATACAAACTACCGGCCCCGTTATATACAGTAGATGCCTTATTTCTAGAAACTAACTGAAACTAACTAAAGATAAAAGATTATATCTAACAGCAAAGAGATAAACTAATTTAGTTTACATTCTAACAAATCCTGGCCGGCTCAAGGGGGTGGTGCACCTGGTTGGGTTGGCGCTGGCTAGGCCGGCGTAGCCCTCCTCCGGCTATAGGTGCGCCCCCACATGACATCTTCCCCACCGCTGAGAAGCAGCTCATTCTCGAGCTAGAATGCTAGATACAACCAAATGAACTCGTCGTTAGGCATCCAGGATGCATCGGACGCTTGTTGATGTTCCCATTGTACCAGGAGCTCTAAGTGGTCACGAGCACGATGAGCTTTAATGACCTTTGCTGGCTATTGACACACCTGGCCATGGTGGAGAGAAGGTAGAGCTAGCGGAGCTATTGGTGGCATGCTGATGAAGGGCTTCAGCAAGCTAACATGGAAGACGTCATGGATGCGAGCGGACGGAGGAAGCTGTAGCTTGTATGCGACCTCGCCTACACGCTGCAACACTTGAAGCGGCTCGAAGTACTTGGGCCCAAGCTTGCCGCATCTGTGGGAGGAGATTGTTGTAGCAAGATGATGTAGCAGGCGTCGCCACACCCAAATAGTGTTGTTACCGCTCGAGGCGATCCTATATCTCTACTAGAAATTCATCCCGTTTCTTGAGGAGTTGATCCACCGCAGGGAGTTTGGCTGACCCATGATCAAGGCCGGTGAAGGCTAGGTAGATCATGACCGTAAACCACTCAGAACGGTGATGTCTTGATGGCCGTTTGAAAGGAGGTGTTGTAGGTAAACTCGGCCCACGGTAGCAAACGAAGCCATTGCCGAGGCCGGTCTCCTGTGAGACATCGAAGATACATGACAATAATTTTGTTGACTACCTTTAATTGGCCATCGCACTGTGGGTGGTAAGCGGAACTGAGATACAGCTTGACATCGGTCAGACGAAAGAGTTTCGTCCAAAAGCTGCTGGTGAACACCGAATCATGGTCACTGACGATCAATGCTAGGATGCCATGTAGTCGTATAATCTCCGTAAAGAAGGCGTTGGCGATAGAAAGAGCCATATAGGGGTGGCTCAATGAGATGAAGTGTAACATCTTGGACAATCGGTCCACCACCATGAGAATGACCGTTTTACCATGGAGCTTGGGCAGGCCTTCGATGAAGTCCATGGCGATGTCGGCCCACATCGTCGATGGGACGCGCAATGGCTAGAGGACAGCCGGGTAAAGATGTTCCACCCTGTTGCGTTGGCACACCGCATAGGCCTACATGAAGTCCTAGATGGTGTGGGCGTTGGGGATGTGGAAGTTAATCCACATACGGTATAGATTCTTCTGAACACCTTCATGTCCAACGTCATAGGTAGAGCGCAGAATGGTCGGTAGAGTTAGCGACGAAGCCGAGATGTAGAGGCGACCATGGAAAGTGATCATGCCATCGGTGATCGCCCACTAGCCCGGTTGATTGCCGGTGACAATACGGGCATGTAGAGTCTGAAGATCGCCATCATGCTTGAGCTCTTGCAGCAATGTGTCATAGAGGTCGAATCGAGTAGATAATATGGCAAGGATGGTTAGCGATTGCTCACTGTCATGACACGAGAGCGCGTCAGCCACGACATTGGAGCAACCCGTCTTGTACTCTACCTCAAAGTCAAACCCGAGCAGCTTGCTGACCTAGTGATGTTGTGGGATCATGGATAGCCGCTAGCGAGGTACTTTAGGTTGTAGTGGTTAGTGTGGATGATGAATAGGTGGCCTCAGAGGTAGGGACGCCAGTGTCGAACGACCTACACCAAGCTGATGAGCTCAGGAGGTACTGGTCGACTGAAGAAGGCGATGGCGCTCATGCCTTGATGCAAAACCACCCTGATGCTATGACCCGATGCGTCGCACTCGATGACAAAGGGCTTGCCGAAGTCAGGTAGCTGTAGGACCGGTGCGGACATCAGTGCATCCTTAAGGCGCTGGAAGGCTGTTGTGGTCTCGTTGGACTAGAGGAAGGTGTCCTTGCATAGATGCTTGGTGAGCGGGGCGGCGAGTTCTCCGAAGCCACGGATGAACTTGCGGTAGTACCCGGTAAGGCCAAGGAAGCTACGCATGGCTCAAGCGGAGCACGGCTGTGGTCAAGCGTTGATGGCTTGGACCTTCTATTTGTCCATGGTGACACCTGCAACAGAGACGACATGTCCTAAATAGGCTACCGAAGAAGTGCTGAAGGAGCACTTAGAGCGCTTGATGAAGAGTAGATGAGTATGTCATCAAAGAACACCAAGACGAAGCGGCGTAGGAACTCCCGCAATACCTCATTCATGAGTGCCTGAAATGTTGCTAGTGCATTCGTGAGGCCAAAGGGCATAACGAGGAACTCGAAAAGTCATTTGTGGGTGTGGAATGCTATCTTCGTGATGTCATTTGGGTGCATAAGCACTTGGTGATATCCTGAACAGAGGTCGAGCTTGATGAAGAACCGGGCGCCATGGAGCTCGTCAAGTAGTTCATCGACCACTAGGATCAGGAACTTGTCCTTGACCGTTGCCATGCTAAGAGCGTTGTAGTCGATGTAGAACCACCACGAGTCATCATTCTTGCAAACGAGGAGCATCGGGACAAAGAAGGTCGAGTCGCTTGGTCGGATCAGCCCCTGTTCCAGCATTGTATGGCATTGGCGCTCAATTTTTGTTTTCTGCACCATGGCATACCTTTACGGCCGAACCGCCACTACGTCCATGCTTGCCTTCAAATGGATGCGATGGTAGCATGAATGGGCTTGAGGTAGGCCATGTGGTTCTTGGAAGACGTCAGTGAAGTTGTCGAGGAGGGCAGACAGCAGGTCATCGATGCTACAGGCGAGTGTGCGGTGGCACACAGTGACCTGCCGGCTCGAGCGAAGGAAGGCCATCGTCAATTGACTGAAGTCCCAGACGAGATGGACGAGGGATCCCAGCCACTGTACGCCGAGGATGAGGTCGTAGCCATCCAGAGGAAGGGTCAGGTAGTCAGTGACAAACTCATCATTGTTTACGCTAAAGTGGATGCCACAGTAGAGACCCGAACTTGTCACCCATTCACCATTGGCGACCATGACGTGGACCCCAGAGTATGGTGTGACGACAAGGCCCGTACGCTTTGTCACGGTGTCGGCGATGAAGTTGTGTGTCAATCTAGAGTCTAGCAAGGCCACAAGAGGAATGGTACCGATGTTTGCACATACCATCATGGTCCGTCTCATCCGTGGTGTGATGTCGGTCAAGGCTGACAAGGAGATGGCCGGGTCATCTAGTGCATCATCGAACAGTATGTCATCGTTGCATAAGTCAACCTCCATGACGAAGAGGCGCTTGCATTGTCGATTGTGCCTAGGGATAAACTTCTCACCACAATTGAAATAGAGGCCTTGCTTGCGATGGGATTGCGGCTCAGTAGGAGAGAGGGTCCTTCGTTGGGGCTGGCCGACGGTCGATGAAGCATCAACGCTTGATGTCGACGATGAAGACTGATGGCATGGACCTAAATGTGATGAAGCACATGTTGGATGTGGAAGAGGGCTTTCGACACTCATAGGAACAAGCGAGGCTAACGACTGTCTCGAGTGAATCTGGATTCTAAAGCTCCACATCAGTCTTCAGGGAATCCTGCAAGGCGTGTGTGAAGAGCTTGATCTGCTATCGCTTAGTGAGTCATCGTGGCAGGCCAGACTCATTTATTGCTTGCAGAAGTCATCAACGGATCTAGAGCACGTAAGGCTAGCCAGTTCCCCAGAGGTTTGCTGCGCACCGACGATTCAAACCTGGTGTTGATGAGAGCGACGAACCGTGGCCATGATGGTGCACCGTTGTCCCGCTCGTAACGATAATACCACAAATGGGCATCATCTAGTAGATGGAATGAGGCGAGCCAGACCTTGTTGTCCTCTGGCATACGCTAGTTGTGGAAGAACTGGTTGCAGCGATTAAGCCATGGCAGCAGATCTGACGTACCATCGAACATTGGGAAGTTCAACTTATGGTACCTCAAGGCAAAGTTGTTGTTTCGATCGGCCTGGTGTGGGTCACCCTAGGTGGGGCGTCGACATCCGATGATGCAGATTGCCCTGGCTTCCTGTGCAAGAAGTGCCGGCCGACAAGACCTCGTTGGATCGATGCTCCAGTCGATGGATGACAATGTCTTGAGCTTCTTACTGTTGTAGCATATCATCAATCCAACGATTGGTGCACCCAATCAAGTCTCGCATCTCCTGCTGTCAAAGGAGAACATCCTTGAATAGATCTTCTACCGAGGGTGGCAAGGCGACATAACCATCGGCCATCGGAGTTGGGCAGTGGGAGCGGCTGACAAAGGTGGTCTCTGATACCAAGTTGTCATGACCGCTGAGTAGCGAAAAGTGAGGGAGCGAGCGGAGGTCGTAGTCGTGGCAGATGGGAGGGTGAGGGCGAACAGTCCCTCGTCTCCCCTACATCGTGATGACCGAGAGGGGCGCAGGGAGCAAGAGTGACACAGATGAGGAATTATTTCTTGATTGAATACAAACTACCGACCCTTTTATATAGAGTAAATGTCTTATTTCTAGAAACTAACTGAAACTAGCTGAAGATAAAAGATTATATTTAACACCAACGAGAGATACTAATTCAGTTTGGATTGTAACTAATCCTGGCTGGCTCAAAGGGGTGGCGCACCAGGTTGGGCTGGTGAGGCTGGGCCTGCGCAGCCCTCCTATGTGCGCCCACACATGACAAAAAGCAAGAAAACAAGAGAAAAAAAAAAGGTTTTGCAATTATAAGATATGGCTAGCAACCCATCCTTTAGTAGAGATGACAACGAGCTTAAAACCTACATGAAAAAAAAACAAGTCTTGAAGCAAACCATAAACCTATAAAACAAGTGTTTGTGTGCTGAAACCAATCCATATTCAACTGCATAGCTAGATGATTTACCATGCCCATCTGAATGGAACTTCAAGCTGCACAAACGAATTGGATCAATCAAACACCGAACCAATCAATCATTATCCCAGGGTATTAAAATTCAGATCAGTTGCCAACATGACAGCATCAAGCACTGCAATTCAAATAATGCTTTGGATTTCTGTAGAGAATGTCCAACTTATTCCCAGCAAATTCGATACCGAGATAAGAAGCTATATTGCACCACAAAACTAATTCCGAATTCAGTAGCACGAGTACTCATATTATATTGTCAACTCCTAGCCATTTTCTTACTGGCATGGAGTAGATAATGTTGGTTGATTTTTTCAGTTTTGGATTAAGCCACCTAACATTTCGATTTTAATTAAGAAATAAAACATATCATGAACTGAACAGCAAGAAGATAGAAAGAAGAGATGAACAAAACTATAAATTTTATTTTAACAGATAGCTGCAGAAAATATGAACATTTCCCAATCATCAAAATAGAAGAGAGATAAAAGATTTTATCAACTCCATAAATAA
The DNA here is from genome assembly GCA_000418225.1 of Zizania latifolia. Taxonomy (NCBI): domain Eukaryota; kingdom Viridiplantae; phylum Streptophyta; class Magnoliopsida; order Poales; family Poaceae; genus Zizania; species Zizania latifolia. Next base: position 648,188 of record KE372003.1, read on the forward strand.
AAAATCACAAAAGCGTCAAAGGGTCAGAACTTCCCCGCCGACGAGCGAGTGCTGGCTCTCCTCTCCTTCACCGACGACGACTTGGCGCCGGCAAAGGACGCGGCGGAGGCTTTCTTCATCTCCTTGCTGCTGCGCAAAGAGGACCTAAGGCCCAGAGTAGTGGTGGTGGCACGGCGGGCGGAGAAGTCAGCAGCCACCGGCATGGACCGCCTCACTGAGTCGGTGCCGGTCTTTTTGGC
>KE372003.1:672843-689314 GCA_000418225.1 Zizania latifolia
GACGGGCGCGAACTGAAAAAGAAAAAAAAAAACAAAAACCGCAAGCCCGAATGAACCACCATCAGATCGAGAGAGGGAGACCCGCGACGAGATACGCACACGAGAGAGAGATAGAACCCTCCTCGCCGAGGGATCTCACCGGCGGCGGGGCGGCCGGAGAGACGCGCCGTCGTGGATTTGCTCTGTTTCTCTCTCTTCGCCGACGCGACGCGAGGTTTTAAAGGGGGCTCCAACGGTCGGATCGTGGCTGCTGTTTTTGAATCGGTCCGACCCGACCCGACCCGACCGTTGCTGTGAGCCTGTGACCACGCGGCATAAATGGCTTCACCCTGGCTGACAAGCGGACCCAGACGCGTGGCGGTGTCTCGTTGGATGGTTGAGCGTAAATATATTTCGTTAGTAGGCAGCAAAATCCTTCCCACGATGGCTAAGAGTGTAAAAAATAAATTTCATGGAGTACTACATCTATTCTATAATATAGTAATCTAGCGTCGGATGAGATATTTCATAGTAAAAGAAATCTAGACAGTAGCACTGTTCATATTAGTTGCACTATAAAATATCTAAATTAAGTTTTAGGTACAGGACTAAGTTAATCTAATGTGACAAAACAAGGATTTTTTTAGAATATTTCGTGGTCATTTACATTTACTAATAAACATGGCAAAAACATACAAAGGACATATCTTTGGAATTACATTTTTTTCCTAGAGTGAGATTTATCTAGAGAGGCAAACTTTGAGTGTCCTAAACTTAAAAAAGAAATCCCACCATTATGTTATGTCAAGCAGAATTTATTTTTTAGGTCTTGTTTAGCAGTCCAGTCCACAGTCCCAGCCTAATAGGTCGAGATTTTAGTTTAAAATTCAATCAATTAAATTAGTTTTATTAAATCAATTACAACATCAAATTAAATGAATCAATTCATTCGTGGGGAGTTAACTTTTTAACATTACCTATTTTTTTCATGCTTTGCCCATATAATTATAATTCTCCTGCCAGTTGTTAAAACGTAAAATTGGAGAAAATAACATGTTGCTCTTTGACAGCCAATGTGTAATACAATAAACATAACCAACGGTATACTTCTTACGGCATCAGAAGCAATCTCAGAGTCAATCTATGCCGAACAAACAATACATGTTCAGGTAACTGCAAAGCTTATAGACCCATCATCTTATGGACATTAGGTGCTCTTGGTGTTAGCACAAGTATCGCAATGATTGACCAATGATAGAATCAAGCAAAGGGTCATGTTGCCACAGCTCAACTCCCAGATATCAAAGAATGTTATGTACTTTGTTTGAATGTCAATATAATCTGTGAGCATTAACACAGTTTTTTTACAGTTAGCAGGAATATATAGATATGTAAAAAAGCACCGGCTGGTGCTTGCCAGGTCCTCAAATCTTGAAGGTTGACTCCACACGAGTAGTTATTAACCTCAGCAATCAAATCAATGACACAAATCTAATGAAAATGAATGTGACTATCCACAAGAAACAGATCATAGCCGATCGAAATAGGTATTGGGTCAGCGCTGGCATGGATTATTTCTCAATTATATCTTGCAATTCGCACCTTACCCATGCTCTCCAACCTCTGTATACTTGCAGCAACGCGCCCAATGTTTGGCTTATTATCAGTGTCGTTGACGTCGCTGCTGGTAACACTTTCAGTGTTAGTCTGTACATCATTATTCTTGGCATCACTGTTAGCAACACTTCCAGTGTTTGCCTTCATAATATTTCTGGCATCACTGTTCTGAAAACTTCCAGTGCTGGCCTTTGTGCTAATACTCTTGGCATCAACACTGGCAGCACCTCCAATGTTGTTGGGTTTTGAATCAAAGTGCTTGACATCACCATCAGCAGTGCTTCCATTGTTGCGGTTCACATCGATGTTCCTCAAATAACTGTTAACAACGCTTCGAATGTTACGCTTCACATCACTGGTGTCGGCATCTCTGTTGGCACCACTTTCAGTGTTGCTCTTTCCGTCAACTATCTTGTTATCTCTGGTGACGATGTTGCTAGTGCTGGGCTTTCCATCGATAGTTTTGGCATCTTTGTTGTAAACACTTCCAATGTTGCTCTTTGTGTCACAACTCCTGTCACCTCTGCTGGTGATGCTGCCAATGTTGGGCTTTACATCAATCGTTTCAGCATCTCCATTGGTTATGCTTCCCATAACAGTCTTCACGTCAGAGATTCTGGCATTTCTGTTGGCGGCGCTTCCAATGCCGGGTTTTATACCAGCTTTTTTGGAATCTCTGTTCATGATGCTCCCAGTATTGGAATTTACATCAGTGCTTTTGGCATTACTGTTGGGTTGTAGATCAGAATTCTCGGTATCACTGTTGACAAACATTCTTCTACTAGTGTTGCACTTTGCATCAACTTTCTCAGCAAAACTGTCAGGCATGCCTCCAATGCTGTTTGTTACATCAATGCTCTTAGATTTACTTCTGACAGTGTTTCCAGTGCTGCATGCAACACCGCCATTTTTGGCATCAGTAATGTTGAGAGCACCACAGGTCTTACCATCATTACATTGAAGCCATTTATGCTGTAGGCATTGTGCAGCTGTTGGTCGCTTCTCTGGGGCAAAATCAAGTAAAGGGCAAATAAAATCGGTAAATTCCCGGGCATCAGATTCAGAAATTTTGTATTTGTCAACTAGGACTCGTTCAACAGATGAGAACTTCAATCTTCTTATCCGCTTCAGATCTCCATGGCGGTCAAAATACTCCTTTGATTTTGCCCCCATGGTAGCAATCTAAGCCCATCACAAAGATTATACTGGTAAGTTTGACGATCCTGACAAAAAGGTTTGACCAGCAAAAAAACACATACCTTCTTTGGTATCTTTCCGAGGACCTCCATCATCAAAGCCAAGTGATCCTGCATAACAGACCCTTAGTCCTTAATTGGAAGGGAAATTGCTATAATGCAGATGGTTCAACTGCAAAGACCTAGTTCAAAAATGAGTTTGAAATCTGTAAGACTTAATCAGACAGAAAATACACATCACATCACATAAGTAGTTCCAAGTATTTATTCTTTATATTGCAGCAGATTGTCCTGCATAAAGAACAGCTGAACTATACTGGATTTGCATTAGGTACAACATTACAATATAACATAAACTATGAGAAATCACACATAAGCGAAAGGGAATGGTTCAGGTGTGAGTGTTTTTTCCCAATTCTATGTGAGCCTGTTTAAAAAAAAAAAACTACTCCCTCCGTCTCACAAAGACTTGATTTTTAGCAACTCTAAGACATATTAATAGTGTAGAAAAATGATTTAGATGCCCCTCATTAATCCTATTAGCTCTAATTTTCAGACGCGCTAATTGGGTGGTATTGCTTGGTTAGCCAGAGCCCATTAATTGTGTATGCATTAACCAAGGGAAACAAGCTACAAATCAAGTCTTTGTAGGAAAATTTTTTAATGCTAAAAATTAAGTCTTTGCGGGATGGAGGGAGCTTCCTCTATAGTTCATGACAACATTGACATTACAAATGCAAATGAAATTTCAACCATCCATAACCTCCATCTATGCCATGACATTTCAGACCATTGGACATTTATCGCATCTATTAGAAGTGGAGCCTTAGTAGTTATTTGTTCTGTTATCTTGACAGGACGATAAAATATCAAACATTAAGGTGTTACATCAAAGATCTTCCACAATTTTTTGGATTATTGATATAATTTCTCATAGTGTGTTGGAGCTATTCAGTATAAACAGGACAATTGACATAACATTTTTTTGTACACCAATTACATACCTCCAGAGTGAAGCATACTCATTCTACATATGACTATCTTTTGACATAATCATTCTCATGCTACAGATGACTACCATCTGACACAATCATTCTTTGTGCTACAGATGATATAGTATGTGCCAACCTTATGGCTTGTTTGTATTTCTCTAGCTTCCGTCTACCTTATTTTAACTTCATTTCAATCAATCAGTTTTCTCTAGCAAGAATGCACTATATGATTAAGGAAATTTAACATTCAACAAGAAAAACATCATGAGCTAGGTTCATGAAGAATGCGATACATACCTCATCTTCACTGTACCCCTGCCCTTCCTTGGGTGTAAATAGCATTTCCCCTGTTGCAAGCTCGAAAGCAATACACGCAAATGACCACATGTCAACAGGAAATGAGTATCCTGAGCCAAGAATGACCTCTGGTGCCCGGTACTGCCTTGTCTGAATAAAATCTGTAAATTGCTTGTCAGCCCAGCAAGCATTTCCAAAGTCCACAATCTTACATGTCATGTCAATCCCATCCAAGCTCCTTTCTGCACGTGCACATTCTGCAGCTGATTTCCTTTTCTCAGCAAGCTTTGCAAGCACCCTCCTAGCTCTCATCTTTAGTTTCTTCTCAATTGGTTTAAGAACAACTTCTCCATTAGGATTCCCCTCAGGCCTCTCAAGATTAGGTTGAAGTCCAGAGCGTATGGGGTCCTTTGAGGGATCAATTGTAGAAACAAGAAGAATATTCTCAAGCTTTAAATCTGAATGGATGATACCAAGCTCTCTATGCAAGTAATCAAGACCTATCAAAATTGATCTGCATATTTCTCTCGCACGTCCGAATCCAATGCCATTGTAGCGGTTGTACTGTACTAGCTTAAGTAAGCTATCTCCAAGGAATTCAAAGACAATGCAGATATGCTGCCCGTTTGGCCCAATGTGCTTAAAGTGGTCTATCAATTGGATGGTGCATTTACAGTTCGAAGGATCTCTCTTGGTGATCTCTGAAAGGAACTCAATTTCATGAAGTGCAGCTTGAGCAAACTCTGGTGCACTCTTCTGGATCTTAAGAGCCACAAATTTCTGCATAAGGGATCAGAATAATGAATGCCACATTCCTCTGGATCAGAGAAGCAACGGAACTAATCAATTCTAATTAATGAGCATTATTCACTCAACAACAACCAGATCAAATTTATTCTTAATTAGCTGATATTAGAACATGATTAAAGAAACAACCATACTGATCAATTTGCCCAGAGAAATAATTGTAATCATGCTCATAAAATGTAACCACATCATTAAGAGAAAAAAACAAAAAACAAGATCACCAGATCACAGCATTAAAAGAGCCCGGTCAAGACAAGAAAAAAACAACAATTACAGCAGTTTATCCAGCATCTATTAAATGATAACAAACATATCTGGCTATTGAATTTTACTCCACCTCACAAAAATCAAGAAACATCCAAACTGTAATATTTGTCCCGTCGTCAAAAGTAGGGAACTTTCCAATACCGGAAGGATTTCCAAGAAAGAAAAGGACAAATTAACCTCCAAACCTATATATTTCTCAAATTACCAAACGAAATCTATATATGTACAGGTCGCATCGGTCCCTTTCCCCTTGCGGGGACCCCGAGCAAGCCAACCCGTGAGAAGACGGGCGCGGCGGCGGCAATCGAGTTCCACTTCGATCTCCCACCTAATCGACAAAGAACGAGATCTTTCATGGAGGATCATGCCAAGAAGCGATCTCTCCTCGATCTCGGGAGAGGGAGGGAGGGATCAGGCACGCGCCGCCAAGAGAGGGGAGACGCGATCTTGGCGGGATCATGGGGGCGGAACCGGGCTGGCGTGGAGGGGATGGAGAGGAGGGTACCTGGGACTGGACGTCGAAGGCGAGCCAGACGGTGGAGAAGTTGCCCCAGCCGAGCTTGCGCTGGGCGACGTAGCGGCCGGCAGCAAACTGGTCCCCGGGGCGCACGGCGTGGTACCCGCCCTTGCGGTACCCTTCGACGCCCTCGTCGTCCTCCTCCTCGTCGCCCGAAGACGACGGCGACAGCGACGCCCGCGACATCCTCCTCCTAGATAGCGCCCCCCGTCTCCCAAGATCCGGCCCGCGGGGCTCGCGCGCGCGTGCGAATGTGCGATCCTCACCGGCGGAGGATACAGGATGCCGTCTTTGTCGTTCCGTTCGGTGGCAGAGGCGGTAGGGGACGGTGCCTTCTCTGGTTTGGTTCGGAATCGCGGGAGGAGGAGGCGAGCGCGGCGGCGACGACGGCGGCGACGGACGACGGTGGTGGTGAGTTTGGTTTGGTTTGCTTTTTCCGGGGGAACGCGGGGAGCTTTCCCACGCCGCCCCTCCTATTTTTGATGTATTGCATGGTCTGTGACGTCTGTCCGTAAAAGCTTCACCTGTTTTTCTATGCTCTGAGATTCGTGCACAACCCTATCTGTGGTCTAATTCGTGCCGTCAACCTTTCAGCTTGATACACCTGCAGCATCACACCTCTTGCCTCAACAACATCCGAATACAACTCTGTTGATATAACTTAAAAATTATGCTAGATATATAATTTATATAATAAAATAAAGTGGTTTAAATTTTTACTTTTAGTTCAAAATAAAAAACATATGATTCAGCTAAATAATTTAGGTCTATTTGTTTCAGCTTCTAACAGTTACTTCTAAAATCTGAACTTAAAATAAACAGTTTAGATTCTAAATCTATCGTAAGAATAGAGAAATGAATAAGAATTCATAAGTTGAAAAATACTAACTTCTCTAAATTCTCATCAGCTAGATACTTAGATAAACTAGATACTCAAACCAACTAGCTACTAAGAAAGAATCTCCAGCTAAAACAAACATATCTTTAATTTATTCACACATCTAGATCTAAAATTTCTTAGAGATAAGTTTACTCAAAAAATCTTATATCTGAAGTATGCTAAATAGGGCCTTAGTGGTGCAATCCTTAGTGGAGCAAGTAATTTGAAAGCCTTTATTTAATGATAATATTGCCTGCATCCAAGAATTATATTTTAATAGCATGCTTTTCTACTATCAACCAACTTTCTTGTCACCCTTTTCATCATCACCGGTCAGCTTACCTCACGTCTTTTGAGCTCCACCTAGACCAACGAAGAAGAGTACACTCAAGATGTGTATTTGAATATTAGAATTTGTGATAATGTTAGGTAGATTTATCCATGCAATATTTATTAAAACTCTTTTAAACGTGGATAGTGGCCATGTTTACGTGAGAGGAGGAAATATTCAGTATTAGCATCTTACATAGTTCATCAAGAGTGAGGATAACATGTGTGTCACCAATATTTTAAAAACTTGTGGTAACCAGTTCTAAGCAGGTGACTTTGGTATGGAAAATTAAAAAACCTCAAAAATTAAAAAGTTCTAAAAAAAGCTCAAGAAATCCTCAACAAAACCCAAAAAATCCTAAGACAACCCAAAAGCCTGAACAAAACCCAAAAAATCCTAAGACAACCCAAAAGCCGAAGGACCGTCAAGACTGTTGTAGCCAGATTTTTATTTTTTTTAAATGGCATTGATACATTTATAATGCTCTACTGTTTAATTCAACTAAATAATAGCAAATATTATATTAAATATTTTTATCATTATATTATAAATTTTCTTTATGTTCCTAGATTTTCCCTATTTTTTATTTTTTTTCTAAAATTTTCTATGATTTTTCTATATTTTTAAAAACCAATCGATTAATGCGACTAATCGATTGGTTACCAAGATCAAACCATTCGATAACTATCGGTTACTGCTTAATGACCGGTCTAAACACTATGTTGACCATTGGTTTGTCTATCTCTAAGATTTTTTGAGCTATAAATTTCTGGATCTAATTTAAAGCTGAAGTTAGAGATATAGCAAATATGATGAATAATAAGGCGGATGAGCATATGTATTCTTGAGAATGGGCACCTGCACATGTTTGAAAGAACATCCCGAGATGGAGGACCCAATTCACATAAAGGTCACACATGTCAGCACTGCATTTATGCAGATGAGCATAGTGCAACTAATACAATTTAGGACTGGTCCAAAATTAAAAAATGCAAACACATCTCAATAATTTAACACAAATCATATGAAATATTTGGGCCTTCCCAACTGGCTCTGTCACATTCTTCAGTCTTCAAAATTTGTAAAAAAAAAAAAAACTTAAAAATGATTGAAGATGAAAAACTCTAACCTATACAGGTGGTAGCCGCAGGACACTCTCCTATTTCTCCGTGGCCTCATTCTTGCTCGCATGGAGGAGACATGGAAATCCCAAGAAACCAGCAAGAGCAAAAGATAAGGGGATGACCATCCAAGCAGAAGAAAGAAGACGACATGCAGAGAAAGGCTGCAAGCTCTTGATCCCCAATATTTTCAGGTAACCGGTTCATCTCGTCATTATGTTGCTGCACTTGTAATCCATGAGAATTACAAATGAGCATGTTGTTTTTGTGGTTAGGATTGTTGGGGAACAGGCGATTTGGAACAGAACTTTGTGTGAATGGCAATCCCCTTTTTTTCTGATGCATTATAGATTCTTTTGGTGGTGGAGGTGGAGCTTTCTGAAAAAAAATTATACCCATTTTGATAGGAGTGAAGCTACTGACCATGGAACATTAAATGTCTTAAAAGACAAACTGAATTTAGAGAGGCAAATGAAATCGATTGGAGACATATGAGATTTTATAAATGTCCTCATGTGCCAGTAGTTTTTAAACTGTTTCGGAACAGAACATAAAACTGGACACTCAAAACTAAAGTGTACATAAATGTCTTGGAAGCTGGGGTTCAAAGTGTGATGTGACAGAGTATGGTTCTTCAGAAGAATTATTGTACAATTGTTTGTGTTACCTGTACACAAGTTCAAGATTTGGGATTTCAGTGATAAAAGTATTAAGTTGCATGTACTAACCAATTTAACCTTAAAGCTTAAACTGATGAGAAAGATGAGCAATTCAATTTATATTCTAACAAAAAGGATTTCTTGTTGTCGTCGTTATGTTGTCTAGAAAAAACTTGCAATACTCTTAACATAAACCTGACACATCTGATACATATTGCAGATGTCAGTGCTGCCGACTGCAGGCCGATTCTTTCGGCGACATCCTTCGGTTTTGGGCTCACTTGTTTTTCTGGTTATAAGGAGTACTTCTTTGGCTGGTTCACTCTGCTCATGGCAACATCACCCATCTTCCTATTTGCTGGCTTCTTGCTTGGAATCATCCTAGCTTATGGTGAACCCAGCATTCCTGAAAGTGATCAAATCTACAAAAAGATTGACAAAGTTCACAATCTGAATATTGCCCGTGATAGTGGAAGATCAGCTGGGGCTGTATCTCTTCCAAGGATTCCATCTAGTGAAGAGAGACTGACCAAGCACACTAACAGTGGGGAGATAATCAAGAAAAGATCTGATGAATGATGAATTATCTCAGCCACACAAAGATGCAGTCTTTAGGAGGCATGAAAGCTTCACACAGGGAGCACCATTCCTCAGTGACTTTTGGCAAGATATCCAGCCTTCCAGGTTCAGACCATGCTTCATGACAGAGACAATGGCTAATGAGGGAATCCCAGACCCTAATCTGGAGGGAGAATCAAGTGATAAGAGCTCTGTTCAAGGCTCAGATACCACTTCTTCAGATACTGATCAAGAAGGTGATGAAAGATTGAAAGGAATTAAACAGTTCAATCATGGACACAACAATTTTGTTCCTTCTCCTAAGTACAAAACTATTTTTTCAGGAATGCTCATACTTCTGATGTCGAAGCAAGCATCCAAGAAGACAGTTCAACATCAAGAATTGATGCCCGTTCCAGCGAGATAGCCACACCTAGTTCGTCTTATGCGCAGGAAAGCAAACATAAAGAAAATGGACATGTTGGCCACGATGGAGCCGATCAAGATCATGTCAGTCATGCTGATGATCCAACAGTATCTGATGTTAGTTCTCGGCCGACTGCTAGCACTTCAACTAATGGTAAATCTTATGACCATGTCCTTTACATTCACACATTAGCTATGGTTCTACCATATACAGCTTAGCATGACAAGGAGGTATTGGAATGCTCGTATGATGTTAGAACATTAAAGATAAATTCCTCACACTAACTGCTCACTAAGTCCCAAAACAATACACAACTGCATCAATCCCCTTCCTGATTGGTTTGAGAATCTAACATGTGCTGTTTGTTGGTCACTTCCGTTGTTGCCAACAGGTAAGTCTGGCAATCGAATCATATCATCCTCGAAGAAGGCAGTTCTTGGATTCTTCAAAAAATGACAGGAAACCCTGATTCTGAGCTTCTCCAGGGAGCCCATGGGAGGCCACAAAGTTGCTGCCAGGCCACATTTTGTCAAGCAGTGGGAGTCAACTGTTGGATCTGTATAGTGATAGTCTCAGTGTACAGAACTGTGACATTAGCATTGATACTTCTCTCATGTGGCAAATGGGATGTGTATATACCTTAATACAGGACTGCTAAATTTTTTATCTGAAAATGCAGCCACTTTAAGGAACATCAACAGTGATAATACAAGCCTAATTTGGCAAAGCAGAATCCCGGCCCATCCACGTGGAATGGATCGGGATCTCGGTCTGCCAAACTAACAAACACGGTAGAGATACACTGGAAGTTCAATTAATTTGTGGTCATACACGAGTAGAGCTCTAAGTAATGAACGTCCTGTTCTTCTTATAACCATATAATTCACCACAAATTATTCACCATGCAGTAATTAACAACAATAATAAACAATGAACAGCAATAATAAATTCATCGGAACAAGCAGCTTCTATAGGGCGGCGTCCAGTAATCCGGGCCGTTGTTATCTCTGTACACTTGAGGGGTGAAGGAGACCGGCACCAAGCACAGCCCTCTACTTCTCAAGTCAACCTCTGCATCTGCTGCCTTCTCCTTCCTATCCAACGACCCTCCCCATGCATTGTAATCCTGAAAAAAAATTGTAGAACCAGATCAACAAAGTGTTGGATATGATAATCTAGTTGCATTGATCATATATATATGGCTTAGTAGTGGTGTTGTTGTCGTTTGAGCAATGAAGGCTCTTCTTAATTAGAATATGGAATGATGACTAGATTAGAGCTCTAACTAATTAGCCTTGGACATTTGATCAGTACGTAAGAGTAGACTATAGGGCATGCTTGGATGATGTACATTCACTTTGATCCGTACTGTGATTGAAATTCTAGAAAGTTTGATGGCACTACTATAGAAACGGTCATCGGTGATGGATTGTCACCTATTATAACACGATGAGTATAACTGTTTGAGATAATATTATCTTTAACGACTTGTAAAAAGAACCGTTTGAGAATCGGGACGACCCATTATATATAGATGACCTCGTATCTATAATGGCTCGTAATAACAAACCATTATACATGAGAGATATTATCTCTAACAGGTGGTGTCTTTCTGCTTGATTTGCAATCTACATTGTTCCTTTGGCTCTTTCATTTGACTGGTAACTACAGGCCGTTAGAGATGAGCCAACACTCCATTACAGATGTGCCATACCACCTATTACAAATAAGTTATCTGTAACGAGTGGTAATTATAAGCTATTAGAGATAAGTCGACCACATTACATATGTGCACCTTACCACCTATTACATATAAGTCACCTATAATGGGTGGTAGTCACTAACCGTTCGAGATCAATGTCCTACCAACAGTGGGATATACTTATCTCTAACCGCTGGATCGATTTTATCACCCGTTACAGATGACTACATAGTAACGGGTGACTCGATCACCCGTTAAAGATGAGTTGTCTTCATTAGTGATCGATTGTCAATATTGGTTTGCATATCCGTTAGAGATGAATAATGTCATGACCCATAACAAATAAGAGGTATTCATTCTCCAATAGTGTGGCACAAATTCAACAAGGATACAAACATACATAAATTAAAAGTGCATATATAATTTTGGAGAGGTGCATAAGTTTTGTAGCTTACCTTGCCACTGCTTGACTTCATGTATGGATCACTCAACAACTGCAACAATCAAGCATGAAATAATTAAGGAGTCAAATTAAATTATGCATATATAGGTTGGTCGCTCTAAACTGATTTGAAGAAAGTTTTCCATGTTGCATATATATAATGAACTGATAGAGCCGAACTGCAAAAGGGGATATGTAACGGGGCCATGACCATGCATTCCATTACACAAAAGCAGCAGCACTAGTACTAACACTCATGCTGTGCAAAATGCGAACAAAGGAGAAGGGCTACGCTAGCTGGGCCCGCCAAGAAGGGTATATATATGAATTGAGATAGCTAAGCTTTGTAGGTACGACACGTGTCTCCCAATAATTGGCTGTGCAGCATATCATTATATATTCATCTTAATCTTAAGGCCAATGGCTTTCCAACACAATTACACACATGCCTTTAATTTCTTAAAATAACACCCTTTTTGACAAATCAGCAATTGCATTGCTTATATTACTAAAGTCATAAAAAGGTTTTGAAAAGTTCTCCATTAATTAACAAGAGATGTGGCAATGACACAAAGCTAGAGCTCACACATTTTTTATTTCCTCATATTGAGCAGCATATCGCCGAGTATAAAAGGAGCTTCATCGCCTGTGGCACTCGGTGAACCATGAATTTCCCGTAGTGAATTAAGGGAAAACATATGCTAGTTATTGATCTAATCCACACTATTTACAGTACTTTCAAAAGCTAGAAATTTCTAAGAATAAATAATGAAAATTGTTTTTTAGGATTATACTAAGGGTATTGTTTATAAAAATTCGACATTACGTTAAATGAATGGAAAAGAAACGACATATATACGGGGCCTTGTCTTTGAATGATATAGATCATATATATTTCGCATTACAATAGAAATTAATTAAGTTTCTTTTGTTAGGTTACCTGCACTTGTTCATGCAACCACTTGATGTAATTTATCGCCTCATATAGCACCGATGCTGTGTCAGTCTGAAACATTCATGAGGTAAATAAATTAGAACGTAAGATGTGAGAAAAATTAATATCCAGTACAAAATTTACTCTAAAGCTATAGCGCAATAAGTTGATTTCACAAATATATAAAAGTTAATTCAGTTCGTCAGTTGCGATCAATATTCGAGCTAACAGCAACTTATGTGCAATCTTTAAGCTATAACTTGAACTCATCAAAAACATGAAAAAAAATCATGCATAATGAATAGATTTTGATCCCTTTTCAATTAATTTATATGTCAACAGATCATTAAATATTGTATAAGAGTGAATTTTTCTTCCCGGTCAAACATGGTGTACTATCAGTTTTTGGATAATTGGTCAAAATTCTGGAAATTCTACATATATCATTTCACCATATATGATTTATACATAAAAACCAGCAGCACATATACATTTTTGAATTGAACTAGCTTTACCTTTCCAAATGGTGAAACAATCTGTTGCAGCGCGGTGATCTTGTCTCCTAACTTTACTTTTGGCAGCTGCGACTGTTCGTCAAACCAAGCAACACGCATCAGCAATTAATCCTAAAAGATAAATTAAGTTACTGTCGAATAATTTGATCAATTAATCAGTTTGGTGATCAAATAGAAAATAGCTTATCTTATGTGACCCATCACTAATAGGGTGTCCTTCTTTAGTGGCGCGCCATATTACGACCCGTCGCTAATAAGGCAGCATTACTGACACGTGAAAAACAGTCTATCACTAAAAGTGTATTACTGACACGTGTCTTTGGTTCGTCAGTAAAACTTAGTCACTAGAGACTGTTCCGTGGTAGTAATATATAATTTGTTGAATTCACTCTTGATATATAGTCTATCACCGCACATTTGTTGCGGGAGAAATTAAATTAAACTATCAGAATTTGCATGATATATAGGTGCATGCATGCATAGATGCATGGGCTCGCGTACTTTGAGGGAGGAGGTACGCGAGGTGGCCTCGTGCTTGGACTTCTTCGTGCTCCCCTCCGACGACCCGCCCTGTTCCTCCGACCTCTTCTTCCTCCCCTCCTTTCCGCCGCTGCCGCCGGCGTTGCTCGACGTCTTCGCCTGCATGCATGCAACACGTAGGTAGGGATAGGCTCAGCTCATCAGTATTTGCCCTGCTCTCACCGGCGACCAGCCGATCGATCGACCATATTGTATATATAGTATTGTTAATTACGTACGGGGGACGAGATCTCCTGCTGCCCTTGCTGCTTCTTATAGTTCGCGGCCGACGACGTCCTCGCCGGCGCGGAGGACTGCGGCGCAGGCTTGTCCAGCGCGCCGCCGAAAGATATCAGGTCCGACAGGCTCCTCGCTGCGCCGGCATTGCTCCCCCACGGGACGTCGTCCATGGTGGTGGCGGCGGTGGCGCTGCCCCCACCGCCGTACATCGTCCTGCTGCTCAGTCCTAGCATGGAGTTGTAACCGGCAGCCCCCGCGGCTACGTTCCCGCCGGAGTCGAGAAAGCTGCCGGCCTGCTTGCTGCCACCCATGGCTGCGGCCACCGCGGGACTATCGCATGGCCGCCCGGCGCCGATGTGGTGGTGATTGTGAGGGGCGTGGGCGTCGCCGAGGCACGGGTTGGGCGGCGCGAGGGACCAGTTGCTCACCAGGTCCGAGAGGTTCGCCGTGAGACGCTCCGGTGCTATGCCTTCTCCGGCGTGGTGGTGGTGGTTGTGGTGCTCCAGCGCGCTGCCGTATCCCGCGGCGGCGCTCAGGTGCTTCTCCAGCGCGGCGACCGTGAACTGGTGGTCTGGCCAGCCTCCCCCTCCTCCTCCTCCTCCTCCTCCGCCGCTGTACTCCATCTTCTTAAGGTAGTCGCACGCCGGCGGCTCTGCAAACAGCTCCGGCGCGAGCGTCCTCGAGTTGAGCAGCTCGAGGAAGTTCTCGCTGTCGTCGTGGGCGTCGTGCACCGCTGGCATGCTCCTCCCGACCTCGCCGGCTGCGCCCCTGCTCAACCGAAGCGCACAAAATGAACAAGCCTCCGAGGTGCACTTGCACCGTACTCATGCACATTTAATTTCATATTGGCATTAATTAATGCCAGCTGCTCGCTAGTCGCTAATGAGTAATGACCATCTGCCGACTTCGGATGTTAATCGAATACAGCACTCGACGAATGCTTCTCCGAGTATAATATTTTTGCCGTGTGTTCGGCAAAACACTAGATTCCCATAGTGCATTAAGCAATCAATTAAAGTATGTACGACACGTGGAGAATGTGAAGTGAGATCATCCTTGGGAATTGTGATTAAAGTATTTGCAAGCAAGGAGACATCATGCATTCATGCTTGATATGGTTCCACTTCCTGGGGATCCGTACCAAACAGATATTGATGATGCTCCTCCACTTAATTAACTCTAATTAATCACCCTACTAGTTTGGCATTGCTAGGTTCTACCAAAGCCTAGCTAGCTAGCTATATCCAGCAAAGAATTCAGCTATGCAAGCATATGTACTACGAATTGAGATCCTCTGCAGTCGCCCCCTCCCGTACTGTTTGATCGAGATCCGACATGTGCTAGAGAGGGTTTCGCGCGTGGTGGGACCCACCTCACAGCAGTCGGAGGGGGCTCCGCACCGTTCAATCGGCGCTGGACGGTCCAGATTGACAAAGTTAGAGGGCAGTCGGCGTTGCGAAGTCAGAGAAACCGGATCCATGTACTACACCATGGAATTTACTTTGGTTAGAAATAATTCTTTAACGAGGAAATCATATCTTATCCCAATCAAGAGCAATCTCACATATATGCTAATTATTCCAATTCCAAGAACCTATCTATCTAGCTAGCTTGCCAAATTGAAGAATCGTAGTAGATGCCTATATCACACTGTTTGAAAAGCTCCTTTCTTGGCTTTAATTTGCTTTGCTTTAGTTCAATTCATCTCCCCTGTGCTATCTTTTCCCTCTCGCCACTAGCTAGCTCTAGCTAGCTTAGCTATCGTATATTTATTTTTTTACATTTATAGGCATATACTTGCACACATTCTTGTTCCATTTTTAATTAATTAATCAATTCATTTTTCTCATCTACATGCCTAGCTAGAGAGAGCTAAGCTAGCTAGCTGAGAATTGAATTAATATAAGCAGGATTAGGGATCACGTCACTAGTTAATTACTCTCTCCGTTCTATAATACTAGATATAGGATTGGATTTGATATTTCATGATATAATGAATCTAAGCTAAGTAGCTAGTAGATATGTACAAATATATTCGTTAAATTTAATTAATTAGAATCTAGGCAAAGTGAGGCCGCTTTGGACGCATTTGGGACAAACGGTAGTGGACACATGCATGCCATCATTTCACGCCCTCTGCGAATATGCAAATATATATACACATAATGTATATAACTCTATATACGTATAATCGTATATATACATGTATATATTTTGTTTGTAGTCTACTCACATGAGGACTTGGTTCCAGATGAGGTGGCTCTCGGCGGCGGCGGCGGCGGCCTCGCCGGAGGAGTCCATGCTGAGGCCGGAGTGGTTGGTGGAGGTGTTGGTGAAGGAGGTGATGGTGGCGTTGGAGGCGGACAGGTCGTCCTCGGCGCCGGAGGAGGAGGACGTCCGGTGGTGGTGGTGGTGCGTGGCAGGCTGAGCCATCGGAGGCCATCGTGGCGCGGCTGCGGCTGCGGCTGCGG
>KE372003.1:732380-745294 GCA_000418225.1 Zizania latifolia
GCGCGGAGGCGGGGGTCGGCGGGATAAACCCGGCCATCCGCAAGGAGGAGGCGAAGGTGGTCGACACCGTCCTCGCCGGCGAGCTCTCCAAGCCGCTCACCGCATACTGCCGGTACGGCCTCCTCGCCGACTCCTCTTTCTGGGTGCACGAACAGGGAGGCGTTCCTTGGTGAATTGTGATTTATTTTCACGGTGAATTTCAGTATTCAATAGTGAATTTTCGTTCTCGCTAGACTCATCAAAAACTCAACATGAGCCTGTATAATCCCTAAATTTTGCCTTGTTAGAATGACTAAATCGGAGTGTTTTATTCAAGAAAATGTAGATGGACTGTACTCCTAACAAATTGCTGGCTCTGAAGTAGATAATCAGAGGACAACATTTGTTTCCAATGCCACTTGAACGGAGTGTGCTCTCAGTAGTCCTAATGCCCTAGTCTGATACTCTAACTGTATTTTTTTGGTGGCAACTTGTTTCATTTCCTTAAGTTTAGTAGAGTTTTGTGTGGATCCTTCAAGAGAGGTAACTTTGAGATTAAATACATCAGACTCACTTAAACATCATATACGGTAATCTAATTTGTTATAATATCTCCATTATCAGATAGATGGCTTTTTGGACATCGATACAGTTTCCATTGCACATATCTTTATGCTATTTGTTCTATTTAAATATTTATAAAAATTATTAAATATATAAATATATGAACATATTTTTCATGACAAATTACCGATACCGTTTTTGCATATGAAATCCTAATATTTTTATTTTATTAATGATTTAATATTTTGAGGTTTGACTGTATGCATTTTAGGACATCATTCTTTTGAGAATAAAGGTAGTACTAGAGGCTTTTGTACAACTACTATCACCTGTTATACACTACCTTTTTTACCTGCAAGAACTATGCTGGCCATCTTTGGATCAGTAATTTTAACTCTTAGAATGATCAACAAAGAGTAACTAAAGCAGTCATAGAAGTTTCCATCATTATTTTTACCATTTCATCTCAATTGATTCTGTGAGTATTTTGTTTTCAAAACAGTGCTAAATATTTTTATGCTCTAGTATGTTGGCAGTTGGCTCTATATAGAAAAGATCCTTTGTCATTTGGGATGAAATCATTGTTAGGCTTGGTCCTACATTGAGTGTTGATGATGGGGAGTACAATTTAAAAGGTGAGGGCAGTTCTCACCCATCAGGCTAGTCTTTTGGGTTGAGTAGGTCTATAAGCTATGTTGTGACTCTAGTTGGGCATGTGGGTGAGCAGGTCCAATGCGACTTGGGTGAGCTGGTCTGTGGTGTAGTGGGTTGGGCTCCCACAAGTTGTATCAGAGCCTTTATTTGTTGTTTTAGGATGATCTAGGAGGTTAGAGTTGTGTCCTATCCGATGCTTGGGTGTGACAACTATAGTTACTCGTGATGAAGGTGATGCTCCAGACTAGGGGTCTATGGGACATCATCGAGGGTGGGGATGTGGTTCTACAAGAAGACTTGTGCGGTCCTCGAGGCAATTCTCAAGGTGGTCCTAAAGGAGATGGTGTGTGCGCTCGCCATCAAGCAGATGACCAAGGATGCGTGGGACTACATTAAATCCTTGCGAATTGGCTCAAACATGTTCAACAATCCAAAGCATACTTTGCTTGAGTGGCCTGGTGGGTTAGCATGCGGAGTATGGTGAACTGGTCGATGAGTAGAGAGCTATGGAGAAGTACCTTCGCGTTGTTCCATCAAGGTTCGGTCATGTTGTTTGCACCTTGGAAACTATGCTTGATATCTCCAAATTGTCCATTGAGGTCACCGAGCGTCTCAAGGGAGCCGATGATCATGGACTCTCACAGTCGGCGCCCGTAGGTACCATCGTGGAAGGCGAGTTATTGCTAAGGAGGATTGGTAGGTACGGCTCAAGGACAAGCAGAACAATGAGGGTTCGCCAAGCAAGTCTGGTGGTCACGGGCGTCGCATGGCAAAAACAACCGATGACCAAAGGGAGAGGCTAGTCGTGACGATGGTCACAATGGGCACAAATGTGACATCAGTCACGACAATGCCAAAATTGCGACAAAACTGGTTACTGGGCTAGGGAGGCTAGGGACGGTCAACAACCTCGATGCTAGCAGGCTCACCTCACCCGAAGGAAAGAGGATGAGCAAACATTTTTCATGGCGCAAGCCTACATCCTCACTGACGACATTGTAGTGCCGCGAACAAATGTCATCAAACTCGATGAGATGCAAAGGTGCACCTTGGCTATGAGGGTGAATGGAGCAGCAATGTGTGGTACTTGGACACCAGGGCTAGTAATGTGTTGCGGGTCAAGCTCCTACAAGTGGTATTATAGTTCGGTTGGAAACCCATAGAGAATCTCTAGGCGCATCACATGAGATCAGGTCGAGCCAGGTGTGCAGCTCGATATGTGATGGGAGAGATTGTTGGGTTTAGTCATACATCAAGTGTTGATGATGGACGAGCACAACTTAAAAGGTTGGGGTAATCCTCACCTAGCAGACTAGTATTTTGGGTTGAGTAAGCTTAAAACCTTAAGTTGTGGCTCTAGTTGTGCTGTGGGTGAGCAGGCTAATGTGACCTAGGTGAGTTGGCTTGCGGTGTAGCAAGTCAGGCTTCCACAAGCATCTCCAATTAACTATATTTTTGCCTCCCTATTTTGAGGAATAGGGAGCTTTCCTATCCATATTTGCTCCTTATTTCTTTGAACACTGCAATGAACTCTCTAAATTCTTTTCCCTGTTTTTTATTCACCTATATTTTATCAATATTTGAGGAGGGAGAAGGTAACAATAGGGAGCCAGATAGAATAGGGAGAGAGATGTGAGCCTATTGGAAAGGAGTTTTGGGTTATGTTTGTTAAAAAATAGGATATGGAGGGAAATAGGGAGCTCACAACATGATGTTTCCTTGGAGTTCGTAACTCCAGCAAACATAATTCCATTCATACCAATAATTTTACTGAATCATAATATTTGGCATATCCTGTTTATGAATATTTTGCACCCGCACACACATCCAATTTTACTGGATCATAAAGAATGCACCAGTTGTATCCTGTTTATGGAACTTTACCATGTTAATGTTGTGGATGAGTGCATCTGCAAAGTTTTGCTCAGTGATTGTAATTGAGATTACAAACCTCTGATACATTTGGAGAACTTTTATTTGCATTCCAGTTTCAAATAGTACATACTGATGTAAATCGGTTTCTTCGTCACAGGTGCTGGAGATCAGGCACATTTCCTCTTTGTGATGGAAGTCATGTGAAGCACAACAAGGAAACGGGTGATAACGTGGGCCCATTGCTTGTTAAGAAGTAGAATGCGTTTCTTCTTCTTTTTAAAGAGAAGAGAGAATGGTTTTCTTCATATATTCCTGGATTTATGTCGATTCGAACAGTTCAATATGACCATTTTGTCAGATGTAACAATAATACAACGTCAAAACCTTATTGATCTCTCAACCAGGATGAAGCGAGAAATGGTTGCATTACAAATTTATTTTTGTAGATGCCAGATGGATTTGCGTAGCTCCAAGAAATGTATAATCATCTTTGCTCCTTGAGATGGTTCATTCAAACAGATTGTGCTCAACCTTGCCTAGCTATCATATATTAATAAGGGAAAGTTCAAAATATGTTATTATAATTTTCACGGTTTGAAAATATAGTCATTGATAGTGGTATTTTTTAAATTATTGATAATTGTAACCCTGAAGTGAGAACAACTCCATTTCCATCCAAATATGAAAATATAGTCATTGATAGTGGTATTTTTCAAATTATTGATAATTGTAACTCTGAAGTGAGAACAACTCCATTTCCATCCAAATATTATGGTTGCATAGCTTCTAGCCTTTCACTTAGAGACTGTTTGGTTCAGACGTCCAGGAGAACAGGGGACCTGCCTGGCTTGAACATCTCTGGCAAGCTCAATAGGCCTGAGCTCCAAGGCAGCAAAGTGCAGTGGTGTTCTGAGATAAAATCAAGCTGCACATGTGTCAGTCGCATTGCCGACAGCTCAGTAGCCTCACAACCATCGCCATCTCCAAATCCTGCAGGATTGAACCTATGAAGATAGAGCGACACAAGCTAACAAGTACAGTAGCATATAAGAATATAGGATCAGAAGTTCTGAATACAGCAATGTTTTCCAGTACAGAAATTGACACTGTCAACTTGAACAGATTCTTCTCCACAATCCATTGTCTCTGGAAATTTATGATACACATATGGTGACCTCCATTTTCGATGGTACAAGATGCATTTGCCAACACGATACTAGTAGCAGTTCCAGTAATCCTAGTAATTAGACTAACCACCGTGTAATGTGGAAATGAAAATAATCACATCCTTCTCTTCCAGCTCTGCATCAAGGCCACCGCATATCTCCCAGTCACAATCATTTATAAGTACAAGAACCCCAGGCCTTCTGCGAGCACAAAAAGCACCCATGAAGACTACTAACTGTATGAGTAAAAAAGAAAGTTTGTAATAAATCTCCTTCTACATAAATGTTCTTCCAGTTTATTACACTGAAAGCATTAACTATCTATAGAATCAGCATCATCATGTATAACCCACCCAAAACGTTGACAAATACAGAGCAACCAAACCGGCATTGACAAGGTTTCCTAATTCATGAAAACTTACTAGGACAATAGGAGTAATTCATTATGCAACCAAACCGGCATCGACAAGGTTTCCTTATTCATGAAAACTTACGGGAACAATAGCACGAGTTCATTATGAAACCAAGACTGAAATCGCATAACCAACATTTAGTTCCAGAAATATGATCCACGTTTCTAATCAAATCAGACAATAAAAGTTCCACCATGCTATCGATCAATTTTGCGAGGTTCAGGTCATATTTGATAGAAATAAAACCCCACTAGGACACTACTGATCATCTAACAATATCCAATAGACAATACCCAGAGCATCCAACTGAATTAGCATGACAAAACCCAAAGCAAATAAAATGTTTTGGCACACCATTGCAGGACATCAAACGATGTACACAGATCATGATAAGGAAATCAAAAGCATACACGGAATCGCCCTTGAGGAACATCTCGGGCCGCTCCTTGATCAAATTAGACTTCACCCAAGAGAGCAACCCGCTGATCTTAACCTGAAAAGGAACCCAACAAAAGATTCACACAACAACAAAAGATTCACGAATGGCAACCACTGGTGATCAAGCAGCAGCTGCCGTGGCTGTTCCGTTGAGGCGTTCGGCCGAGCAGCACCTTTCCTTCACCGTCCTTGGGCTGGACGTCCACCTTGTGCACCTTGGTGGACTTCTCCAGGAGCAGCTCCAGCCCGCCCCTGCAAATCCCGCATCAACCCCAGCCCATCGAGCATCCAAATTACACAAGCAAACACAAATCGAGATCGAGGTAGACAGATCACCCGAATTCGAGAGTTAGATGCATGGCCGGGAGGGTAATTTGGAGGCGACGCGGATTGGTCGGGGTTTAGGGTTTCTCTCTGGGGAATCGGCGTGCGCAAGGAAAGCAAAGTGCGATCGCCAATCGGCTTCACTTTTCCGAGAAGAAGAGCGGCGGTGAGCCGGTGACGGCGGGCCGGTGACGAGGGACGCGGCTCCCGTGGGCTTGATGGCGAGGCGTCGAGAGGCAGAGGCCCATCGGGAATGGCGCTCGCGGTGGAGAAGAGATGAGATCGGTCGGCGCAGGACATGGACCGGTCCTTCCTATTTCCCTAATCTCATCCACCTTGTTTGGTTGGCCCAAATTTATTCGGTGTGGAATACCCCGATAAATAGGAAGCATTACTTTAGAGTTTAGATCTACCACAATTGGATACCACGTAATCGGATTTTATAATATCGGATCCAGACTTATTCTTGTTCGGACTCGAATCTGCATGCTAGTATGCTACGTTACGTTAGATTGAAATACCCATTCAGACTAGTCCCGTGGATCCTCGCAAACTCAACAACAGGACGACAACTGATGGGTGGTTAGGGTAGCCGACGACTAGCGACAAGGGCACTCGAGATGACCAATGGTGATGGCGGCAAGACCAAATCTAGATTAGCATCGATGCAAAAGATATGGAGGTGGTTCCTGAAGCTCTTAGTGTTGAATATGATGACACACTTTTTGGGTCCGACAACATTGTCCATAGGACGCTAACTCCTGATGGCGACGAACATGGCGAGCGAGCATGACATGAGCAGAAGCACGAGAGAGATGAGGGCAAGCGATGCAAGAATGATGAGCAGCATGCCATGGTAGCGATGGACGTGGTCAGTGAGCATCTCGGGGCTATCGTCGAGCAACACGAAGTAGCAGCTTATCCTGGTGTTGGTGTCAGCGGAGATGAGGAGGTCGAGAGAGGAAGACGACTAGTATCAGATGTGACTGAGCTGCGACAGTTTGACTGTCTCTAATTCTACCAGATCTAAGGCAATTAGTCGATAGAAGAGATACAGTAGAGGGAACATAGGTTAAAAAAGAGACCTACACCTACACCCACTTGTGGGCTTGACCCATGTTCCACGATAAAAAAACAGACTTAATCTCAGCCCTATCCCTATAGAGATGTCCCCCGGTCTATTTTGGCTCAATCTAAAATCTATACCGCTCCAACCCAAGCAGGTTCTATCTCTTAACGATATAGAGTGAACGCCACACATCACCACTCCTATCCACCATTGACGCCACCTCAGGCAACCACTCCTGCCGCCGATGCCATGCTATTAGGCACCAACGCCGCCATGTCCAGTCGACGCTGGCATTGTCCCCAATGATTTGGGCATGAATGGATATGTCTTTTTTCTCTTTTCTTTAATTCTAGATGCACGATTCTCGGGATGGATCGATCATCAATCTACCTTTCTTTCTTCTTTCCTTTTTCTCTAATTTTGGATGCGTGATTTCCATGGTTTCTGAATGAATTAATCTGCATTTCTTCTTTTCCTTTCGTTTTGTAAACATGGAATGCCAGAGAAATTCAGCTTATGTGAGGCTTCGAAAGAAATTCAGCTTATGTGAGGCTTCGAAAGAAAGTCCTGTAGATCCAGTTACCCTTTTTCCAGTCTTTTGCAACACTTTTGGTTTATTTATTTTATTACTCCCTTCGTTTTACACTTTTACAATGTAAGTCTTTTTAGCCATATCTAGATTCATTTGGACGTCAATAAAAGATTCATTGACATCTATAGCTAAAAAGACTTACATTCTGAAATGGAAGGAGTAGATCTCAACTTCTCACTATGATCTCCCAAGTAGTTCATATACGAGTTATTATCGTTTCATTCCTATTTGTGGTTATGATCTCCCTAGTAATTTGTAGTCATTACAACGTACCCACATGTACAAAGCATTTTGTAGAGGAAGACGATAGGCTAAGAGGACCGCATGTGTAAAATCAATTTCATAGGTGGTTCTCTTAACAAACCGTCTGTGGAAACTCAATTGTAGAGACATTCCTCTTAATAGACCACTTGTGAAAAATTATTACCATAAGCGGTATGTTAAGAGAACATCCACCTCATATATAGACCTTTGATCGTTGGTGAGGGCTAATTGTCCTTCCTATAAAAATGATTTTCATAGTTGTGAGGGCTCCTCCCTATTTTGCTTGAGCTTGGAGGGGAAAACAGTGTAGTATAATATGTATCCATCCTATCAATGCCGGTTCACACTAAAAAACGGCATTGAAGGCTGGCAAACACCACTAAACCAACGATGATGTGTGGGCTATCAGTGCCAAACTGCTAACTTGGATCTATAAATGTGCATATCTATTAGCTACCACATATGTATTTTGCAGAGGTGGAGTTGATAGAAGGCGGAGCGAGAAACGAGCTGTCTCTGTGTGAAGGTGATAGCTTGCATTAGTTTTAGAGCAACGCTACGTACGGTGCATTCTATTAGTAGTATTATACTTCCAGTAGATTAAACCCAACTGTTAATTTAAAGGGTAGCTTGATATTTTTAATTGATTATAACCTAGGTATAACCGTCATTAGTGATTTTCATATAATGCAAGCCTATCTTCACCTTTAGAACTGTGTTAGAGATAATGTACCATGAAGATTGCATTGCTAGGGTTTCACACATAGAAAATTATCACTTTAATCCTCACATCAAAAAAAATTGGAACGATTTTGTCCTTTGTAAATTCTATTATCACTCATTAGGGTAGTAGTAGAAATTAATCTAAACTATTTAAAAAATTAAAGATCAACGATTATGATGTATTATATTGTCGGTAGAATGCACAGTAGAAACGGTGTAGTTTTATTGATATAAACATGCATGTGACCACTGTTGTAGTAGATTTATTAGTGTCATGTTGTTTATAAACGATAGACAAATCTTATGCATGCCCTTGCCGTCGTCTCCTGTAGCTAACCATCACTTTGCCCTTAGGCTCTGGAGCCATTCTACTGAACTCTGTCTTGGGGAAAGGAGACACCATCTTTAGATCAAAGTTCCTCAACAAATGGCTCCATAATACCTTGATCTGTGTGTACGCGAAGGTCTCACCCAAGCATGCGTGCCTCCCGGCACCGAAGCCGAGGTAGGAGAATGCGCCGGCGACGTTGTCCTCCTCCCTGCCAGGCCGGAACCGGCCAGGGTCGTACACGTGAGGGTTCTTGTAGATGTGGTGCAGCTGGTGGTTCACCAAGACGGTGCTCATCACCGTGTGCCCCTCCGGGATGACGTACTCGTCTCCCTCCTTGGTCCGCACGGCGAAGTGCTTGCGCACTTGCCGGACTAGTGCCGGCGTTGCTGGGTGCAGCCGAACCGTCTCCTTGATGCAGCGGTGCAGGGTGGTCATCTCCTGCACGACGTCGTAGTCGACGCGGGCTCCGTGGTGCCGAGCCGTTAGCTGGTCCTGCTCATCGATGGCGGCGGCGAGGTGAGTCGGGTCTTCGGAGAGCAGGTGGATGCCAGTCCAGGTGCTGGTGATATAGCTCGTGTGGTTGCCGGCGAACACGAGCGCCAGGAGGAGCCCGGCAACCTCTGCCTCGGTGGTGGCACGGCCATCCTTGTACCTGGAGTTGATGAGGCGCTGCAGCATGTCGTCGTCGTCGTCGTCCTTGTCGTCGGCGTTGGTCGGGGCGCCAGAGCTCTTGCGTGACCTGATCACCTTGGTGAATATCTCCGTGAGCCTCACGCGCGCCCTGTCACGGCGGCGGTGCGCCGGGGTAGGGAGGTAGGGGAGGAAAAAGCTGATGAGGTGCATGCCATTGCAGAGATCACGGAAGAGCGCGCACACCTCATCGACCATGCTCTCCCGCACCTACCTTCCAAGGAGGCACCTGCTCGAGATCAGCATCAGTGCATGCTCCATCTCATGCTTCAGATCGATCATGCCCGCCTCCCCCCATCTTGAGAAGTAGTCCTACAGCAATTTTTTTTGCAAAAATCCCTTGTTCAAAGCTGAAACACGAGGAAAGATGATCAAATAAGGCTCGAAAGAAAGAAAATTGCAGGGATTACCTCCACCTCCTCAACCATGGCGCCGACGCTGGCCCGGACCTTGCGTGCGTGGAGCGCGTCCAGGTAGAAGCGCGTCTGCTCGCTGCGTGTGGCCAGGTCGACGTCGTAGCCAACCCCGCGTCCGAACAGGGGGATGGTGAATTCGTAGATGCTGCCCTGGCTGATCTCCGTCTCCGGCGCCATGTAGAAGTATCTCGACGCCTCCGGCCCGACCAGGAACGTCAGCTTCACCAGCCCCGGCAGGTTCGCCGTGAACACGCTGCCCAGCTTGACGTGCTGCCTGCGGAACGCCTCGAGCGGCCCGTCCCTCAAGGCGGAGAGCGCGAACCATAGCAGAGCTGCTCCGCGCAGCACCGGCGGCGCCGCGGCCGGCGCTGGTGCTGCTGCTGAGCTATTGCTGCTCTTCCTCTCGCGCCGCCGTGTAAGCACGGCGATGGTCAACAGGACAGCTACGGCGGTGAACCACATGGCTCCGGCGCCGCCGCCGCTGTTTGTTGGATCATCCATCCCGATTGATTTCTTGAGCTTGCTATGTTCACAAGTGAAGATTGAATTGAAACAGAAGTCATGAGATTGATTTTTCTATACAAGTTGCACACACGTGTGTGATGTGTGCATGTGCTACTTGCTCCGTCTCAGTCTCAGTCCCATAATAATGTGAGACTCGGATGTTTTTATACTCGTTACGGTATAAAATATAAAATCTATAATTATAGGTTATAAAATATAAAATCTATAATTATAGGTTATAATATTATAGAACTGTTATAGTATGAAATGTAAAATCTATAATTATAGGTTATAACGTTATAGTATAAAATGTAAAATCTATAATTATAGGTTATAATATTATAGAACTGTTATAGTATGAAATGTAAAATATATAATTATAGGTTATAACGTTATAGAACTGACGGAATATTTTCTTAAAATAATTTGTAAGAAAATACGTGCACTTATACTGAGTTAGGATTTTAACCAGAATGAACAGGTTCCACCACAAAGAAATTTCAGTGCTTTTTAGGCCCGGTTTTAAATGAAATAATTTCGTCGAAATTTTATGAGAATTTTGCATTAACTTTATACAAATGTTATGAGAATTTTGCATTAACTTTATACGAAACAACACAGTAAAGAAAGCTCAAATGACTCGATCTTTATCGCACGCACTAAATTTATGGTCTTTCTAAAATCAAACCTCATCAACCACACAGATTTATCACCTAATCTTTAGACAACGATTGCAAAACAAAGATGGATTTAGGCTTATAAATCTAAGCAGATTGACAGAACCAACAACTAATTAGTTAAAAAAAATAGATGTTACCTTCGAAGAGAGGATGCATGCATGGGTGTCCCAAGCCATGCATCCCTCGAGGAAGTTTGAACACAATTTGGTAGGAGACACATATTTTTATAGAGATTTTGGAAGATGCCAGGGAAGAAAAACGTGGTTGACAAATCGCTGTAGCGTAGGCGTGCAGCACATAGGAGCTTTAAGAGGTTTCCCTTTCACTTACAAAGTTGTATTTGAATTTAATTTTAAAGATTATATATATATATTTAAATTTTTGGTAGTTCTGTCTTTAGAACAGTTACAAATGGAAATATAAATGTTTTATACTAAAATTATTTTTTGTTGCAAAATATTAGGCTCATCTTTTATAGAAAAAAAGGACCAATTACGTGTAGCCGCCAAGTTGAACTCACTCCTAGCAGAATCATATTTCAAATTAATGAGAATTATTTTACATATTGGATTAAAATATGGCCTCTACGTCTAAAGTCAAATATTATCGAGAATTATATCCTACATCCATCCAAAAATATCCTACGTATTATATTTTTTATTTTTCTAGAAAAATTATACGTATTTATAGTTTACATGCATGTAAGTCTTAAATGAGCAGTAATACCATTTTGTTTAGCGGCGATTAAATTAACATCACGTGACCCAAGCAATCATAGCTTAATTAGTCTTACATACATAACATTAACATTACCATTAGTTTGCATACATGTAGGTCTTGAATGAGTAGTAATATACGCGTATCAGGATCAATACAACTATTTAATATAACTAACAGAGTTAGTTTTTTTTCTAGCCTCGATGAAAAAAATAATACGTTTAAGATTTTTAAATAAGTGCTACTGAAATCGTATAGCTTGAACTGGATTAGGTTCAAATGTAAAAAGGGTATTCTGTTCATTGAGGAGTCACTTAATTAGTGAGGAGGAATCAATGGAGTAATAAATAGAGACAGAGAAGCTAATCAGTAGAGTCAATACTACTGCGGCTCTTGACAGTACGATGTAACCACGGAAGAAATTAATGAGCTCTTGACAGTTGTACCAACCGACGTAACTGGCTGCCTAATCCTACTGCAGCTCGCAATTCAACGGGAGAACAGTTTAATTAGGAGTTAACAGATAGCAGGATGCATGATCGCGATGTTTGTGGAAGAGAGAGCGATTAAAGGCTAGCTTACTTGTCATTCTCTTATTAAGCTGTCGGCTATGTTACAATCAGGTCGGACTAATTAAGTGCTCGGGCGTTGTAACGAAAAAAAAATTACAACGTTAAAAGAATATCGTGCCACTATATATCAATGACAATGAGAATCAACATGTCAATGAGAAGGATTATGGTGGTGACAGGTTCTTTGATATTTCTTTTAAAGTAGCTACTTTTAAAGTAGTATAGATCTTATATGAGATAAAATCAAAGAGTTCCTTGACATTTCTTTAAAACATTATATTGAATAAAATTTTATATTAATTACAAGATTGTTGAATGCATTCATAGTACATAATATTAATATAATATAATAAACTCTAATATATCTTATATCAATTAAATCACTATAAATTATATTCAAAGCACCGTGTGTGTGTGTGTATATATATAGCTTTGATAGAAAGGTTTCAAGAGGATTTGTTCCAAATTAAAGAAATTAAAGATAAATTTCTTAGTAATGCATGAAATTGAGCTCTACCGAGAGAATCCATAAAAAACCTTGAAATCAGCATTTCTATGGACGATTCTACTGAAGAAGTAATAACCACTTACAGGTTTTGTTTATTTCATAAATAAACCATAAACTCTAACAGATCATCAATAATCATCAGCATATTATATGAGCATAATCAATACATATATAACCAAACAACACATAAAAATATCCAACATATATACTACCTACAATGGTATCAAGAGTGTACGCATTATAAAAAAAACACAACGAACATTAATGAACACGTATCGATCCTTCGCGCGTAAAGATGAATCTCAGCAGATGGCATCACGTATTCACGTCGGTGACAGGAAGAACATGCAGCTAGCGTTTTATATTTTTCATATTTTAAGTCATTTGATTATTTGATTTTTTAGTTAAACTTTTTGAACTTTAATCAAGTTTAAA
>ASSH01052487.1:0-16263 GCA_000418225.1 Zizania latifolia
TCCATGTACTTGGATGTTGCCGACTCAGCTAACCTCCCATATGGTTGGAGCCGATATGCTCAGTTTAGCTTGGCTGTTGTCAACCAGATCCAACAGAAGTATACGATACGCAAAGGTGCAGTCTTCCATCATGATGTTTACAACTCCCTTATGTGAACATATTTGAAATGCGAAAGCAACACATGATAAGCTTGAGATCATGATTTATGAGGATGCTATACTTGCTATGTTCCACTGAACTTTCATACTGTTGTCATGTGGTAGCATGCAAAAAGTTGCTCTGTTTGAAGTCTTGCGTGGATCAGGTAAATCAGTAAATGGATGCCATATATTTGAAAATAGTTTTGTTGCCTTGTCAACCTTTATGGTCTTACGTTGTCGAGCATCTTATCTGGGTCTTGTTGGCATGCTTACATGAAATATCCTGATGTGTAGACTATACTTTCCTGTTAACGATTCGGTTGAATCAAATTGTTCATCTGTTACATATAGATCACGATGAGTAGGATATGGAGGATTAAATGGACCTGCTAGTCAGCTGGAGGTTTTACTGGACTGGACTCTTTTCCTTCTCTTTTGTTTAGGTTTTGTTATCCCAGCTCTGCTAGGTAATATCCATGCTTAACAAAACATGTCTATACACAAGACTACAAGAGCCCTCAGTTCTCCAAGACAGGTTCCTCTTGTGTAGAAGAAAACCCTTCTTTATATGTAGCATGTGTTGAACATTAAGTTCCTTTCAGGCTCACAGTTTATCTTTGTGTTTGTGCTTCGTTTTGTTTTGTTTTTTTTTTTAAGATCACTGTAATTTAATGTGGCTGCCAGTGCATACTTTTGCTTCATTTCTTAGATTAGAATCATTATCGGACTGTTGGTTATGAGCCGTATGCCTGCAAATGGCAGACTCTATTATTTTCTTTGATGCTTTTTTAGTTTTCTTAGCTAATTAAGGAAGCATATTGCTACTTGATCAAGTGAAACTGAGTAGATCTGCTTTACGATGGTATGTGGATCTCGTTAATTTCTAAGGGATAAATGTATCACTGATGGACTGTTGCTTCTCTATCCTGCAGATACTCAGCATCAATTTAATGCACGCGAGAGTGATTGGGGTTTCACATCTTTTATGCCTTTGAGTGAGCTCTATGATCCAAATAGAGGATACCTTGTGGATGATACTGTTGTTGTGGAGGCTGAGGTTGCTGTCCGCAAAATGGTTGACTATTGGACATACGACTCAAAAAAGGAAACAGGTTATGTTGGTCTGAAAAACCAAGGAGCTACCTGTTATATGAACTCTCTTCTACAGACACTATACCACACACCATACTTCAGGAAGGTGTGAGATCACACATCATAGTTCATAGCATTCTAGACTATTACTTTTGGAACTAATTGATTAACTTCATTATTTACCCAGGCTGTGTATCATATGCCAACCACCGAAAACGATATGCCATCTGGAAGTATTCCCTTGGCACTACAGAGCCTTTTCTACAAGCTCCAGTATAGTGACAATAGTGTAGCCACAAAAGAGTTAACCAAATCTTTTGGATGGGACACATATGATTCCTTCATGCAGCATGATGTACAAGAGCTCAACAGAGTTCTCTGTGAGAAACTTGAAGATAAGATGAAGGTGATAAATCTGGTACAGAGTTTCCTATATGGTACATGTTGGCTGCTATTAACTTTGCTTTCTCCCTAGGGAACTGTCGTAGAGGGAACAATTGAACAATTATTTGAAGGTCACAACATCAATTACATTGAGTGTATAAATGTCGACTATAAATCCAACAGGAAGGAGTCCTTTTATGGTAGGTTTTGTCTTGGTACTGGATTGTGGGTTCACATTACATGTGTTGCATTATTTGTTGTCAAGTTAATGCTGTATAATGGCCATGCAGACCTTCAACTTGATGTTAAAGGTTGTCGAGACGTGTATGCATCGTTTGATAAATATGTTGAAGTTGAGCGCCTAGATGGCGATAACAAGTATCAGGCAGAGAATCATGGTTTACAAGTATGCACATATCTTTCTCAGTTCTCACTTTTTAAGTTCTAAAACTGAAGCCAGAGCTGGTTCTTTCATAAAGATTTTGGTGAACTTGTGGAATTTTATGTATCCCTTCAGATAAAGGGAATCTGCATACCATTTACCTTCAAACAGCTTGTTCCATTTGTACTTTATAAATGGCATCCATTTTTTGTATTGGTTTTGTTGTCAATTCTTTACTGTGTTTCAATTTTGATATCTCAGGATGCAAAAAAGGGTGTTCTCTTCCTCGATTTCCCTCCAGTTTTGCAACTTCAACTGAAGCGTTTTGAATATGATTATATGAGAGATACCATGGTTAAGGTTGGGACTGTCATGACCTTGCCCTTTTATTATTTATCTATTTATACTTTAGTATTTATGTTGTGTATGTGCAAGACCTGGTGTGCAAAATGGCCCTGATGTGGGTAGGCTTGGTGTTATATTTCATTATTGTGAGAACGTAGAACATAACTTGGGAAGACAAACAGGGAATACTAGAAATTATAAAAACAACTAATGATAGCCATGATTTCATGAACATGTTGACATCTTAGAATTGAATTATTTCTGGTCAACAGTGTATGTTAGTGCATGTGCATGTGGTTGAGCCTACTTGAGCTTGACTCAACCAACCTTGAGTTTGTGCAGTGTGCACGCTTCACAATGATTTCAGTTTGACCTTGGTTTGGTTGAGCTCAAATATTGTTTGAGCCTACGTTCTATGACAACCCTACATGCGGGATACTCTGTATAAGAGTCTAAGAGATCTAATGAGTTCTCTTTGTTTGATCCATGACCTTAATTCCTAAAACATACTATAATGCTAATAGTTGTTGGCCTTGACAAATTATTGTGAACCCAAATTCCAAATGTTGTGCATCTCCTATTATATATCTGGCAGTCCTATATATCACCCACGAAAAGCTTGCTTGTTTTGTTTCCCATTTATTATTCATGTTGATCGAACCATCTCATAGCAGAATTGCTTGTGGCACAGCACACCATAATTTATTTTTCCATTCCCACTTTGAGACTTGTACTATGCACCCCTAATTTGTCAGATATCTATACCAGCATAATATATTAATTTCAATAAGGCACATTGAAGTGGTTAGCATCTCAGAGTATTTTGGGCCTTGGGTAGTAACAAAAGTATTTTTTGAGTATAACAAAAGTATTTTTCTTTGGCAATTATGTAGGGGTTTTGGGTTTAGGAATTTCTACAGTTAATTTAGAGTCGCACTGTTTTTTTCAACATGACTAGTCGCTTGATTCATAATAACAAGGCCAGACATCTTAGTTGGTTATATACTTATATTATGTTTTGTTAGGCAGTGTTATGTGTGTGCTTTTATTGGTTAGGCAGTCAACACTGAGCTCATCATTTCCTTCCATTTGCCCTGCCATGAACGATTGAAAGACAGCCAACACATGTTAATCCAAGAAAATCAAGTAGATCGAACATTTGAATCACTTTAGAATGGAGAAGCATGTAGCTGATTAGCCTAATATCTTCTGTTCAAATGCTTTTAAGATTTACTTTCCAGTTCTGAGCTTGGCATATTGTTGTTTTGCCTGCTTTTGCAGATTAATGACCGCTATGAATTCCCTCTGCAACTTGATTTGGATAGAGATGATGGAAAATATCTTGCTCCAGACGCAGACAGAAGTATAAGAAATCTTTATACTCTTCACAGGTAATGCTTATTTATGAGCATATCATTCATGGGACTTACTTGAATGGTTTTAATATCAATTAATTTCTCCATCATGTCCTAGTAGTTTGTTATGAAAGTTTTGGGAACCAAAGTACTAGTGGCATTGTTAGTAGTAGTACCTGACTACCTGTTCATCGACATGCTATGTATGTGGGTAGGGTGTAGGCTACTTGCTGCTATGTGTCTGTGGACAGAAAACTTAAAGAGGAATTGGTTGATTATATATCATACAAATATGTACCTGCAGAAACTTTTATGCATAACTGAGTCAATTCCTGAGAATTTCACATCGCTTGCAATTTTCTCGTACAAGGGATTTATATTTCAACAAGGCTTTGCGGCAAATCATTTTCATTTAAGTTTTATAATTACATTACATGTTTAAGCTATTATTTGGGCTAAAATAGCTTTTGTGAGAAGTGTTTGGTGAAGTGAAAACTAATTCAGTTATTCCAATATTTCTAGTTTGTTGGAGTGGCTTGTCTTAAAACTTATAATTTGAGATATGTTATAACTTCTTGCGATTTTTAGGATATGCCATTTCCCTAAGATAAATTTCTGGATTTGCCACTCACATGACCCATCGATATGTAATGCATTTCGAAACAATTGTTTGGC
This sequence comes from Zizania latifolia, assembly GCA_000418225.1. Classification (NCBI taxonomy): domain Eukaryota; kingdom Viridiplantae; phylum Streptophyta; class Magnoliopsida; order Poales; family Poaceae; genus Zizania; species Zizania latifolia. The sequence continues at coordinate 4,375 of ASSH01052487.1, forward strand.
TCAAATCACTTTTCAATTACATCCTATTTGTTCTTTTTTAGTATTGTGATTTGTGAAACCTAGGTGGGACTGGCTTTTCAAAAAAATTCATAACTTCATTTATGGTAAAACCCTTAGGGTTTTCAGGAGTTGAGTGTTATATTTCTGATGTACAGATTTTTTATTGTGAGAATCAATTTTAAATAGGTTCCATAGTTCATTGCCACATTTTTGTCATGCTAACTCTGTTTTTCTGTTGCTTTTATTCAGTGTACTTGTTCATAGTGGAGGAGTACATGGTGGTCACTACTATGCCTTCATACGACCAACACTATCAGACCAATGGTTGGGTTTTCATTGACTTCTTTGGTCTCTACTCTCTAGTACTACAATAGTACAATTATTCAACTAGTTGCCACTTGCCACTTGCCAGATAATTTCATTACCCTGTTATGCATGGTCACTTGATAGCTGAACATGTGTTTGCTGAGACTTGTGCCTGGCATTCTTAATTGGATAAATGAAAGTAGGACCTGTAATTTTACTGGATGGTACCATTCCCTAACCGCTTTTCCAAAAAGTTATCCAAGTGTTATTTTTAATATGATAATAACATATCTTAACTAGAGTTAGGCTGTGCTACTGGGACATTTTTACACAGGAGTAGCAAGTTCACACAAGTTTTCTTAAAAGGAGTAGAAGACACTCATTTCAAGTTCCACGTGTCAGTTTTTCATAATATAGTTGGTTATGGGGTTTCATGTTATCTCTGATAACTGGTTGACTACCATGAGCTTCAATAACATCTTTTAAACATATGGTCATCACTTATCCCAAAAGGTATGGTGTATCAGTGTATATTACAGGCGGAAATTTATATACTCTATGCACTTTGACTGTAAGTGGATTCCAGTCTAGGGAGTGACCACAGTGTTGCAAGAATATTTGTCACTTGCATATGAACCAGTTGTATACCAATAGCATACATATTATCTGCAGCAAATGGTTTGCCAATGAATCTTATTTTCCTAGATATTTTATGGAAGTTTTCTTATTCGCGGGGTTAAGTGGTACTTTTGAAAATTTCTGTTTACCTGGAAACAAGTGTAATATCCTCACACTATAATTGATACTAGAATTGTTATGCCTTTCCATGGAGTAATTATGCTGTCTGATTTGTGCATCCTTGCAAATAGTGCCCAATTCATTGAGAATTTTTTGAAAATATTTTTCTCTATACCAGGTATAAATTCGATGATGAGCGTGTAACAAAAGAAGATATTAAGAAAGCCCTTGAAGAGCAATATGGGGGTGAGGAAGAGGTATGCTATATTTGATAATGGATATTGAATGATATAAGATATTGGACTATATATGTTGATTTTGCTTGTTGCCATAATTTTCTTCTCTCTTTTGGATTGAATAGTTACCTCAAATAAATCCTGGTTTCAACAACGCCCCATTTAAATTCACAAAGTATTCAAATGCCTACATGCTTGTCTATATCCGTGAGAGTGAAAAGGACAAAATAATGTGTAATGTTGATGAGAAGGACATTGCTGAGCATTTAAGGGTATGCGTTGTTTTGCATTCGTACTCCTTTTTAATACCATGGCCTTTGTCTTGATACAGTTTAGATAATGAACTGTGGATTTGCAGGTAAGGTTGAAGAAAGAACAAGAAGAGAAAGAACACAAGAAGAAAGAAAAGGCTGAAGCTCATCTTTATACCATCATAAAGGTTAGATGTCTGATTACTACTTCGTTGTGGATTCTCTCTGTAATTTTTTTTTTCATTGAGCTATGTTTTTCTAGGTGGCTCGAGATGAGAATTTGAAGGAGCAAATTGGCAAGGATATATATTTTGACCTGGTGGACCATGAAAAAGTTCATAGCTTCCGAATTCAGAAGCAATTACCATTTACTACTTTCAAGGTAAGATCTCCCTAGGTCTATGCAAGTTCTTGGTATCAAGGGTTCTTTATAATAGCCTTAGAATGCTAAAAATTTGTGCAACACAAGTAACACATGCTTCTGTAAAATCAACTGGTAATTTAACTAATGTTGAATAAAATGCTCAATAGGAGGAAGTTGCAAAGGAGTACGGCATCCCTGTACAGTTTCAGCGCTTCTGGTTGTGGGCCAAGAGGCAAAACCATACATACAGGCCAAATCGTCCATTGACCCCTCTTGAAGAAACACAATCTGTAAGCTAGCCGCTTTCAATTGTTGGAAGCGAAGTCTTAAATCCGTACTTCAATTTGGAAACTCAGTTGCAACTTCTATCATCTTGTTCCCTAAGGTAGTAAGGTGCAATTGAGTTATTAAGATCTCCTCTAGCTCTCCACTAGTCCACTTAAAATTTATCTTTTATGTAGTTTGGAGTTCCTGAGGGTATTTTGTTTCATGGATTTTCTGCTGAGAATGCTTTGTTATACATGCAATCAAAAAATTTATGTACCTAGCTTATATAAAATTTTCAATGGGCTTGATTTTTTTCATTGTGTTGTATATTGCTTCTCTTCTTTTTCTTATCATATCCAGTTCATCGTAATAATGAAGACTGAAGGGTTTATCTGCTCAGGTGGGACAACTGAGGGAGGTATCAAATAAGGCGCACAATGCTGAGCTAAAGTTGTTTTTGGAAGTAGAACTTGGACCGGTAATGATATGCTGGAGCTGTCGTTTTTTCTGTTTCTGTATTTTCTTATTGTAGCATCTGTTCATCTGTTGTGGTTTCCAGATGCAGGATTTTTAACTGTGTTTGGTTACTCATTTAGGATTTGCGGCCTCTCCCTCCTCCTGTGAAGAGCAAGGAAGATATTCTTTTGTTCTTCAAACTCTATAACCCTGAAAAGGAAGAACTTTGGTACATTTGTTTGAATTAACATCTTCATCATTCTTTCTTATACCTCTACAAATGGCTGATACATGAAATTCTTCCATTGATGCAGTTTTGTGGGGAGACTCTTCGTAAAGGCCCTGGGGAAACCCTCAGACATCTTGACAAAATTAAATGAAATGGCTGGATTTGCGCGAAATGAAGAAATTGAGCTCTATGAGGCAAGAGCTAAATTCATGATATGATATATTTATGATTATCTAGTAATTTCCACTTCATTGAGGCACACCCTAGGAGTAGACCTACAAGCCAGTCAGACATTAAGTGGCAAATCCTGAAATGACATCTTTGTAGTGAAAATTGATGTTTCATATGGATTGCGTTATCAGGATGATTGCACTTAAGTTGTGTTTCATTGGTACATGCAGGAAATTAAATTCGAGCCAAATGTGATGTGTGAACATATTGACAGGAAACTCACTTTCCGCTCTAGTCAGGTTTGTCAATATGTTTCTTTGGTTTGCGGAATGCAGAATTTTAATTAAACACTTTCTGATTTGCAAAATGTTCCAAATATTGTAGCTTGAGGATGGGGACATCGTCTGTTTCCAAAAATCACCTATACCAGATAGTGATAACCAAATGCGTTATCCAGATGTCCCTTCATATTTGGAGTATGTTCATAATAGGCAGGTATAGTATGTTATATCTCCAACTTGATTCTGCTCTTTGTACTGTAGGTATGAGACCTTTTTTGTTATTTATATTTTATGTTTTAAACTATGATTGGACACCATCTTTTATGATGCTACTCTGGCATGTTGATAGCTCCTATTAATTTTTTTTGAATTACTTGTGGTTTTATTTTCTCTTCACATGGATTAAGCCATCTAGTTGACTGCATATTTATTTTTGACTTATACTGTTATACATTACCTTCATAGTTTGTTTGAATTGAGGAAATTGGTAGAGGGGGCTGAAATTTACAAGGTGGGGGACAATAAAAATATATTGTTTGGTTGGTGGGCTTAGGAAGGTGGGATGTCATTTGAGGGTCACAATACTACCGCTTCAAAAATCGATGGGAAGGCTTGTTTGAATTGTTGGGGCTTAGGCTTAATCCCTTCTGATGGGCAGGGGATTGAATTAAAGTTCCCACTATTTGAAGGGATTGTGTCTAATCTTTTCGTATCCAAACAATGTCAGAGGGGTGGCAATTGGGAGGGAATTGCTGTTTGGAGACAGATGTATGGATAGATAGCTACAGTTTGTGCAGAAAGGGAGGGAAATTAAGCTAAACTCCCTATCAGTGTGAATGTGAATCAATCTGAAGCGATTAAGAGGGTTTCTTTGTTTGCCAAACAAGCCTGGGGAGGTGGAATGGGGAAGAAGATGTGATAGTGTCAGTGGTGGCCGTTATGTGGAGCATGTGGTGTAACTAGAAAAATAAAAAAAGGGGAAAGAAAAGGACAAAAAAAAGTAAGCAAAGGATGAGCTGTCCCAACGCACCTATGGCCAGTTGAAGGGGAATTTTGTGATTCCCACAGGCCACAGTCACTTCTATCACTCTCTCCTCTCCACTCCTTTCCTGCTCTCCCTCCTTGCCTCCCCTTGCATCCTGTGACAGTGTTAGTGATGGGTCTGCCAGCAGTGATGATCTAGGAGATGTCCAGCTGGAGCATGGAGAAGCAGAAGTCGGGGATTGCAATGTTAAATCTGCCTCTCTTCTTTAGCCCTGAGTCTGCCTCTCTCTTCTAGCCTTGAATCTGCCTTCTCCTTGAGTGCCTTTTCAGATGCCTAGTTGGTGACTAGGCGGAACTGTGGTTTGACTGCTTTAGTCTGCACTGTCCTTGCTGGTGACCTGGGCCTGATCTGTTTGATCTCTGCCAGTGATGGCACAACATCGACCATGCCACTGTGTTAGCCTATTGTACACCATCACATTGTCCTTGCTTGCCAGCCTTCTGTTGCCAATTAACTGGTGGGGACAATAGAGGGAGGGAAGGGTAGCGGGCAGTGTGACAGAGATACAAGGTTGGGGTTTTGCCTTATAGAAAGTCATGTTTAGGTAGTAGAAGAGGGATCTACCTGATCCTGGTCGGGTGCTCCAGAACATTTTTTATTTAGATTTTATAGCCCATTTCACCATCTTAATTGTTATATGGTTTAATCCTAGAGTTTATGTCCTAGATCAACATCCACCATGAACATGGTAGTTATTATATCGCATACCATTTTACCTGGCTAGTTTGGGTTGATAATTTAGGGAGTTTTCCAGTTAAGATCTTCAAAGCCTTTCAATCTCAAGCAAGTTGGAGTAGGTTAGAGTAGAAACCTAAGATTGGGTTTCATCTCCATTTGAGTGGCTAGGTTTTTTATTGGCTCGCCAAGCCTATTAGAACCTTTTAGGGGAAAGGTACCGTCCCTCACTTACCAAGGTTTGGGACCTGCTATGTTGAGACAACATAGGCAGAGTTGCCTTTCCAGTTAAGATAATAACTAATATTGTGATGGAGCTCTTTGATGGCTGTGGTCTATATAAGAATGGAGTGGTCTCACTCCCCTTCCTGTTTTTGTATATTGCCCCTTGATATTTCCTAATATTACACAACAGTCAAATATAAATGAGTTGCCACATGTCATATAGAAGCATGTGCATTTAACTAGTTTCCATTGTTTTATGTATAAGTTATGGATCTCTTGATATGTATCTTCTGTTAACTGAAATGGAAGTTTCTATAATAGAGCTACATGAAAGACACTAGCATCATGTGCACACATTTTGCAATGGATATCAAACAAATATAGTAATATATTATAAGGAAATATAGTAATGTATTATACTATTTAAAGTTAAAAATGCAAACAAAATACATATCTTCAAATCTAAAATAATTGTATAAATGGCGGCTTGCACAGTGTGCAAATTTTCACAAAAGATATTTCAAACAACATATATGTTGACATGTATCTAGCCAAACATGATCTTGTGGAGACTACAGCTGTAGAGCACCGAGCACACCATCACTCCCAACTCCTTTTATAAGAGTAAAGATAAAGATATTATTAATTTTCACAGAATTGCTTGTATGCTCTGTGCCTTTGCATTCAGTACTTCAAAAGGAAATTCTCTTGCTTTCACTCTCCCCTTCCCATTTTTTATTGAGTTATCATGTTTAGACGCTTTTTATATTTGGTACTATCACGCACATGCAATATTATTATGTGGGTCTACTTTAATAATAATGCCGCATGCTTTATCGATGTCAAATTTGTTTACTGCAGGTTGTGCACTTTCGGTTGTTGGAGAAACCAAAGGATGATGACTTTAGTTTGGAATTGTGAGTGACTGCAAAACCTATTGGATTGAAACTGTTTAATTGATTAATTATCTAACTTGTATGCATTACTTTTCTTTCCATGCTTTAGGTCAAAGCTTCATACGTATGATGATGTTGTTGAGAGAGTTGCCCGTCAACTTGGGGTGGATGATCCAGCGAAAATTCGCTTGACATCCCATAACTGCTATTCACAGCAGCCTAAACCACAACCTATCAGATATCGGGGAGTGGAGCATCTGTTGGATATGCTCATTCATTATAATCAGGTTAACCTTTCACCTCTTTTTTTGGGCAAATTAGCATAGTTTTGTGCATGACTAAAATGCAAAAGGGATTTCTACTAAAGATACTATCTTGTACAGATGTCAGACATATTGTATTATGAAGCACTGGATATTCCACTGCCAGAATTGCAGGGTCTGAAAACTCTGAAAGTTGCATTCCATCATGCTACAAAGGATGAGGTTGTTTAGGTGCAAACAATATGGCTTTATTTATATTTAGCTACAAAATGCAAATATTCATGAAACATCATTTTCCAGGTCGTGATTCACAGTATCAGGCTTCCGAAGAATAGCACCATTGCAGATGTGATTAATAATTTGAAAACTAAGGTTCTTACTTTGACATCCTGCGCGGTCCTTTTTAATTTATTTATTCTTTGATCTACACTTACACTCTATTGCAATTGAGATACACCAATGCTTCTGCTTGGATGGTTTATTCATATGAATTCTTATTGGGTGCACCTCTAACCTCCTTTAAGAGGTAAGGGACATGAATAGATCCTAACATTAAAGGTGACTTCGCATAAGAATAAGTTAACTCGCTCTCAACTCTCAAGGTTACCAAATTGTGGTGCAAAATGAAAGTATTAAGTTATATAGATTGCTTCATTTAATCTCTGTTCTGTTAAGGTGTAAGTGTGTAACTATTTTGTATAAGTACAATTAGATGCTAAGCATTTAATACTAATATACAACTTGTGCTGTGCTGCATATTCAGTTTCCATGCATCCACATGTCTATTTCAGCATATGATGTTATTACGTTTAGCTACAACCTCACATCATGATGCTGATACACAGTAATTCACCCATGCTATTTGTTCTTTAAGTTTGTGATGAATTGTTTAGTTTCAAGTCTAGTTTTATGAAATTCATGTCCAATTGATGTGATTTGATGCATCTTGCATATGCCAAAATCGTTTGTTCACATTAGGTGGACAGATTCATGCATGAGGGTGTTAGTTCTTCAAGTACCACTCCTAATTTTTTATGTCACTGATCAACAGGTTGAACTTTCCAGTCCCAGTGCTGAACTGCGCTTGTTGGAGGTCTTCTACCACAAGATTTATAAGGTACCTGTGCATTAGCTTTTAGCCCTCAAGAGAAGTAAAATACTAATTGTCCAAATGAACGCCCTTTCATTTTAAGAAAAATGTCTGATTATCATTTATTGCCATGGCTATTACTAATTTTAGTTTTTCCATAGATCTTTCCACTCCAAGAGAAGATAGAGAATATAAATGATCAGTACTGGACACTACGTGCTGAGGAGGTATGCAATGATATTTTTTTTTGTATTTGGTGCTCTCCATTTCTTGAACTATAAAGTTGCAAACTATTTCAATTCCTGCTTTTCTATTCTCATGTAATTTATCCTTTTGGTATCAAATATGCCTTTTCATTTTATCCTTATACTTGTACTAATTGGTGGTATAGGTTCCAGAGGAGGAAAAAAATCTCAGTCCGCATGACCGGTTAATTCATGTTTATCACTTTATGAAAGATCCTCTTCAGAATCAGGTAGTGTTCTTTGATATGATCACCATTCATGTGTTATGAGTTGCATCGAAACTTAGATGTTTTTAAAATATGCTTATACATTCCATTGATACTGTTGTGATGACCAACAGCAGATTCAGAACTTTGGAGATCCTTTCTATCTTGCTATCCGTGAAAGTGAGACTTTAGCAGAAGTAAAGGAGCGCATACAGAAAAAACTACAAGTCCTTGATGAGGAATTCTGCAAGGTGATCCATTTGTTGAAGTTTGTTCCGAGGGTGGAACTATAACTATATATTTTGGCTTCTTTTTCTTTTTCATATACTAGTCGACCTTGGAATTATGCTGATTATATAAGCCATATGCAATGTTCTGAATGGATACCGTTCTTGTTATTGATTTGCTGTGCTGTAGGGATCTGAGAGTTCACATATTATACCGCAGTCTTAATAATTTCTCAATAGTTCTAAAAAATAGTGCCTATTTATGATAAAGAATTATTATTTCTTGTGCTATCATATATCTTATAGAATGGTTTGCTAAGTGTTACATAGGGATGGCGACGGGTCTGCCCCCTGCCGGGTTTTACCACCCCATCCCCATCCTTGTCTCCGTCTCCAGCTAAAAAAATCTTCTGCCCCCATCCCTGTCCCTACATACGGGGGAGGTTTTCCTGTCCCTGTCCCCATGCGGGTATGGGGAACCTGCCGGGTCCTCATACTTGATAATCAACATCAAAAACAGAAGAGAAAACGAAATGGGAATGGCAGAATGCACACTTAATCTGCAGGAGGCCGGGAGCGGGAGGTGGCTGGAGTGGAGTGTTGTATGTTGGCGGTGGCTGGAGTGGCATAGTTGCTAGACGCGTGGGGACACCACCTTGCCAGTCACAGATGTGAGATGCGGGCAGCATGGGGTCGTGGACATGGGACGTCGGACGCATGGGGTCGCATCCTCGCCGATCACGGATGCGGGACGCTGGCGGAATGGTAGTGTTCCAAAAATCGGCCCTAGGCGCCGTCTATGCACCTGTTAGGCGCTGGGCGCCACCCTGACGCCATGATTTGCTTTGAGGCGGCGAGCTAGGAGGCCTAGGTGCCTAGGCAGTCAACCGTGGCGCTGGGCGGTTGATCGCGGCGACGTCGAGGGTACTGTTGGCCAAGAAGCAGCGTGGCGGCACGGATCCGCTGGCGGGGGGCGTGCATGGCCCAGATCTGACAGCGAGAGGCGTGCGCGGCTGGGATCCTTCACCGGGCGCAACGCGCAGCAGAGATCTGGCTTCATGCGTCACGAGTGGCCTAGATCCGCTATCGGGTTCCGCACGCTGCTGGGATTCGCTGCCGTGCGCCGCGCGTGGCCTGGATCTGCCGCCGTGCGTGGCCTGTATACGCCCCCGTGGTGGGTGGGGAGGGGAGAAGGTTGAGCATAGGAATGTGGTGGATGCCGGGATTGAAGTGAATGCTGAAGAGAGGAGGATTGGGAGGGGAAAGTGCTGGATATTTAACCGGAGAAATCCAGAAAACAAGATAAAAGAGGCAAACCTAGGCGTCGCTTAGGTGCCTCTAGGCGCTAGCAGCCGGGACACCACCCGACTAGCGCCTAGTGCCTATTTGAACACTGTGGAATGGGCCAGGATTCTGGGCTCCCACACAAAGCCTGATAGAGTTTTCCCCTACTGGGGATCAGGGTTTGGGGACCCATTTCCATCCCTTGTGTTACGTGAGCTAAATCTATATATGTGGGCAAATGAAAAAAATACATGTTACATTAATATTCATTTGGAGATGTTGACGATAATTTTTCTTGCATTTTCTGTCTTTTACCTCAAGTTTCATTGCGTGCAAGCATGTGATGCAGTCACTAATCTGATGTACTTGTTAATGCTATGTGATCAGTGGAAATTTGCATTCATATCTATGAACCGGCCAGACTACCTCCAAGATTCAGATGTTGTATCTGCACGTTTCCAGGTATATTATTAGTTTTTTTCCTACAAGTTTATCTATCTCTGCCCATACATTTGTTTTTTCTATGATTTCTGACATTCGTTCCTTCCAATTTCTACAGAGGAGAGATGTCTATGGAGCTTGGGAGCAGTATCTTGGTTTGGAGCACACTGATACTGCACCAAAAAGGGCCTATACAGCCAATCAGGTATGCCACTGTCTGGTTGTGAAGTGGGCTTAGAAAATTCTGCCGCCAATACCAATTTCTTTTACCTTAATTCTGTCACTCGCATGAGCATAGATATGCTATACTTGTCTCGGTATCTGCACTTCAGTTGCTACCATGCTATTCTCACAATCCTTTTAAACTTGCGCTGAATGACCTGTCAAAAATATTTGGGTTTGCCTGATGTTTTATGGAATTCCTTTTAGATAAATGTATCCATAAACCCAGTAATCCAAAATTGTTTAACTTAGTAAGTGGTTTAGTTAGGCACTTAGGCATTCCCCGTAACCCTATATGGTACGACTTGCAGCTGGTTTAGCTGTTATTGTCTTACTGAAGATGTCTCGAGAATCTGGCACATCTAAAAGATCTTGTAGTTAACTTTGACTTTCCCCCATAAACACCTTTACAGTTCACATGCATTTCTCTGCATTCTACTGTAACAACAGTACAATGCTCTTTTATGTGCAAATTGCTATAGATTGCAAGGTCCTGTATCTTAATGATATTCTGTTTCTTTTTCTGGTTTCAACTACTTGCAGAACCGGCACACCTATGAGAAGCCAGTGAAAATTTACAATTGAAATATCTTCCGACTGCTGGTCCCCACACTAAGGTGTTGATCGGAAAGCAGCAACAGAGAAATGTAGCATGGAGAAGGTAAACTGGGACAGGGAAAAACAGCAGAACGTTTGGCCATCTGGGTGCTGTTTCCTCTATTGCTTTCTACCTGTTGCTGTGGATGCAGCAGTGCACTCGATTTCATGGTTCATGATTGAAGATTTTTTCATGATTTTCCATAAGTTTGATGTAAAGGCCCCCTTAGGGTAGATGTTGCTTCGTTTTTAGAGCAAAATTCCAGTACATAAGATTTTGGCCGGGGGCATATGTATACAGGGTATAGTTCTAACTCAGATACTGACTTGACTTGTGTGGGTGTATCAATGGGAAACTTTGTAATGGGCTTGCTGTTGGATTCAATTTTCAGCTTCCTGTCGCAGAAAAATGAACATGGGCACTTCGATGTAGGCGTGGATTTGATGTAATTCACCTGAATAGACATTTACATGCCTTATTTTTCTGGAAAAAAATGTTTAGTTTGATCTTGTGGTGGTTTTGCTTATGACTTGTGACTTATACTTAAATAAGGCTCTCTTTTAGAACAATTTATTGATAGCTTATGATTAAATATGATTAAAGTAAAAACAGATTATGTCTCAAATGGAAAAATTATAATCGGCAATATAACTACTTTCTTGTAAGATTTTCTAGTCGTATCTAGATTTATATATGCTAATGAATTTAGACACATAAAATATATTGATTTATATATGAATTTAGGTAGAACTATAAAATACAGGGAGTAATAATTGGAATTAGCTATCTCTCGGCTTATAAAATAATCAGGCTTTTTAAGCCATAAACTGTTATGGTATTTTCAACTTTAAACAACGCACAATTCATACTATATAGATAATATTATTATAATATAATATTTGTACTATAAGTACTATAAGATTTTTATGATTAGATTTTAGAACTGTTTAAAATATATAATGAGCTTTTAAAAGTTTTTAAAATAGTAGCCCAAAGGCCATACCTTATATCTCAAGGTTTACTCATGATACCTTTGGAGGACACCGATGATACTCTGTGGTATCATCGGAAAAAACTGTTGATACTCCGTGGTTTTAGCGATGATACCTATCGAGGATATCTAATCAGTCTACCTAAGAGGAACCTAAGGTGGTGAATAGTATTGTAGGAAAA
>KE372004.1:0-14094 GCA_000418225.1 Zizania latifolia
GCTCTCGGCGGCGCTCGGCTGGAGGGCGGCGTTGTTGTTGTTGTTCTTACAGGCGTACTGGTGGGCGTTGCGCGCGTTGCGGTCGAGGAAGCCGAGCGCGTAGTCGCTGTGCGGGCATTGCACGTTGTCGCAGGTGTAGACGCGGGTGTTGTTGCTCAACATCAGCTCCGGCTCGGAGGCGGCCGGCGTGCTCCTCTTCTGGATGAAGTCGACGTCGATGGACTCTTCTTTCATCAGCGCCGTCGGCATGATCAGGAACTTGTTGCTCATAGCAGCATCCATGGTAAGGTCCATGAATGCGGTCCCCTCCGAGGGTGCCGTCTGGTTCCCGGCTTCGTCGCCGTCGACTCCGTCGACGTCGTACTCGCCGGAGATATTGCCGTTCAACGACAGAGTGCCGGCTGCGGAGGGCGGCGGGGGACAGGCGCCGGGATGCAGCTTGAGGTAGAGGTCCTCCTCCTGCATGAGCAGGGCGAGCCAGGTCACGATCTCCTTGGCGGTCATCTTGTCCTGCAGGCACTTGGACTGCCGCACGAGGCGGCGGACCTTCTCGACGTCGGGGGACATGTGCTTGATGACGGCGGTGAGCACGGCCACCTTCCACGCCTTCTTGAGGTCGTGCGGCTTCTTGTACGGCGGCGGGCCGAGCTCCTTGGGCACGCCCGCCTCTGGCCACCACGACTCCGTCCCCTCCGGCCACCACGGCGGCGGCACGCCCTTCTCGAGCGGGTACCGGCGCTGCGGCGGGTCGCAGTGCTGCATGAGCGCCGAGAGCAGCGAGCCAAGCGTGGTGTCCTGCAGCTCGTGCAGGGAGTGCGGCCCGGCCGTCGCCGCGCCGCCGACCTCACCCTCGCTCCCCGGCACGGCGTTGTCGGCCTGGTACTTGGCGATGGCAGCCGGGCCGTTGCGGTCGAAGCGGACCTTCTCCTTCCACCAAGAGCGGAGGTTGTCGGAGGCGCCGCTGACCGGCTTGCCCTTCTCCGGGATGATGCCGTACACGAAGCCTTGCGCGTTGCACGCCTCCATCATCTTGAGCATGTACTTGAGGATCCCGTCCTGCGCGCGCGACATCTTCTTGCGGCGCGCCTGCTCCTGCGACTGCCGCTGCCTCGCCGCCGCGCCGCCGCTCTCCCTCTCCCTCCCGCCGCGGCTCTGCTCCAGCTGCAGCTCCTTGAGCCGCTTGTGCCGCACGCGGTCGCGCCACATGCGCCGCTCAAGCTCCTCGATGTCATCCACGTCGTCGTCGCCGTCGCTCTCGTCCTCGGGGAAGCTCTCGTGCACCTGCTGCGCTGGCGCCGGGTTCACGAGGTCGCCCTCCCCGACGAAGCACTCGCCTCCAAAGAATCCAAAGGCAGCCTTCTTCTCAACGTCGGTCTCCCCCGCGAACGCCATGCGCCGATCCAGCATGGTCATCCCTGCTGCCATCATCGCCCCGCACACAGCAGCTGCTGCACCTGCACGTAAGCCGTCCTCAAATTAGCATTTGCCCATAGTAATTACTACTGCTAATCAAGATAGCAGAGATGCTGATTAGTGATCATAAACTTTGGTAAATTAAATAATTCGGAACTGAAAACAAGAACATGCACCCATGTGCCAACTGATGAACAGATTAAATTAGCTAAAAACGGACCGTGTACAGACACACATCAAAATTAGGGAACTCAACGTGTCACAAACAACAGTCGGTGCTTACAGAACTATCAACTATAGAAGCGATCTCTGAAAAAAATGAAATCTTTTCTGAATTTATGAAAACAGGAGCACTGAAGTAGAAGGCTAGGCAGCAGGAACACACATACCTCTACGTCTATGTGCTCTGGCACTTCACTTGTCTCTCCATAAAGCTTATAGCACCCAGCTGGAAAATGAAAGGAGAGAGTGTGTGTGTGGAGAAGAAGAAGGAGAGTCCAAAGTTAAAAGGATAAGAGGAGGAAGAAGGGAGACGATGGCATCCACGACAGCAGCGTTGGAGGAAGAAAGCAGGAAGAAGGCGCCCGCGAGAGGTGCTGGGAAACAACAGCGACTGCAACCATATATAATGCCTCTTGACGAACACTTTTGGGTTGCAGAAATCAACCAAGAAAAGAAATACGGTTCACTGATCTTAATACCACGTGGTGAGTGGCATCTCCCTCGTGCGGCGGCCAAGAATTGCACAAACAAGGCGGCTTATTTGGGGGTGTAGCAATTGCACAAACAGTTGATATTCTCGCTTAACGAATGGTTCCTAGTTCCTGCTGAAAAGACATATATACGACTTTGGCCAAGGAACCTTCAAATGATACGTGGCACCTCTGATCTAGTTGATGAAATGCAATGCAAGAGCGCTAATGGCCAAAAGGATCAGCACTGTCCGGGGCCTACCCACATGTGGCACCAGTACGTGATCGCCTGCCCCTGAATTTGCCAGTCGGAGAAGGACACGCAAAGATTTCAGGCCCCATGGATGTAACGTTGGCTGGACCATGCCATCTTCAGTCCTTCTCCTTCACCATTTCTCGATGTGTATCTGGAGGTGTCGGCAGGTTTTGCCAGCTACCTCTCTGTAACTTCCTTTGCACCCTGATAATGATCTACGCGTTTCCTCAAGGATTACTGAAAGCTATCGCTTTAAACTGTTCTACTTTTTACTGGTGCTGTATGAGTGTATTCATCCAAAAAAACTGAGGCTTAGTCAATACCAGACCTCATGTACACATTCAGTTTTGAAGTGATCCACTTGTTAACATACAGTATGAATACTCAGGATCAGACTTGAAATGAGAGAAAAAGATATTGCACCACGTTTATGGCTGATGCTTTGATTAACAACAAAAGCAAGTCAACTAGTGCCAACTTGCATGCTTGGAGCATATATCAATGCTAGGTCGGCCATGTTTCCGGTAGCAATAGCAATAGCAATAGCAATGATTGGTCCAAGTATTCTAGAGTTATTCAGTTATTCCCTTCTTCCCCGTCTCCTTTGATTTGACACACTTTGCTGTACGCAATTTGTGCCAATTTGTTTAATCCAGCTTGATGGTTCTAGCCTCTTTTTTATTAAGGTCAGTAAACTACAAGTAAGAAGCTCTTGCCAAGTTTTGCCACAAAAAAGATGATTTATACCAGTACTAAGAAATAAGGAATGCTTATTCTTACTTCTACTGAATAGCTCAATGCTCAGAGAATCATTTTCACTTTGTCAAGCACATGCCATCTCTCCAATCTCCAAAGTGATCAGGTCCTCTGAATAACGAACAGGTAGTAGAATACATTGCGATGTTGCATGTGTAGGACGTTGCGTGCAGCAGCAAAGTTACAAGAGTTGCATATAATTGCCGATGACAAGGATGTGCTCCCTTCTCATCAAGCAAGGATCTCCTTGGATCATCATCTCGAATCTAGATAGATACTTAGAAGATCTCAGGAGCAAATATTCTCGTCAATGGTGTTCAGTTCACTGCATAGGGCTGTAAAACCTGCAATCTGAAGCTCTGAACATTGGAGTTCGAAGTCATTGCTTGGATTGTGTGCAACCATTTGTCCATGTTCAGATCACTTTGGGGTGATGGTCTTTCTGAATGATTTCACAGTTCACACAGCTCCCTTCGTCCATTTTTTATAAGATGCAATTTAACTTAGCACAGTTTTTTAATCAAACATCGACCATAATTTTCCTCGCTCTATATTGTTACTGAGTAGAAAACAAGATGGCTTGGCTAATCTTGATAAAAATTTTATAAGTTCGAATCTTGAAATGCGTGACTTGTTATATGTTTGGAGTGAGGAAATACAAATTTTTTTAGCGAAATAAAGTATAAAATTTTCAATTGTTTTTTTAAAAAGCGGCAGGAGAACTGCCGATATCAATTAATTAAAAGTTGGAATGTACACAGCAGGGGAAAGGAAAGGGAAGATGAAGGAATAAGGAACAAAGGAGGGTAGACGGGTTAGGTGGAGGATGGTAAGCAAGAAGCACCCGCTTCGACTCAAGTCCGAGCCTCCTCTTTAATTCTTTGGAGAATCACACTAGGACTTGACTCAACGTGACGAAAGATTCTTGCATTTCGCTCCTTCCAGAGTTCCCATGTCACAAGAATCATTAGAGAAGCTATTGATTTCCTCGGTTGACCTGGCTTTAGAATAATTTTTTCCCACCATGATTTGAAGAAAGCCCTAGAAAGTCCGAAGGTCGTCTGGGGATAAAGAGATGCGTGCCCTATCTAGTCTGTGATACCTGACCAAATCTTCCTAGAGAATCTGCATTTGCCAAAGATATGGTGGGCCGTTTCAGGCTCTTGTCGACAGAGAACGCATGTCGGTTGGTGTGACCATCTACAAGAGGCAAGTCGGTCGGAAGTCCAGAGCCTATTCTGGATGGCTAGTCAAGCAAAAAATTTGCACTTCGGTGGGGCCCAGGCTTTCCAAATGACCTTGTCGAAATTTTCTCTGATTGAACCATTGAACTGGGCGCAATAGGCTGATTTTGTCGTGTAGATTCCTGATTTATCAGCAGTCCAGATGATCCTATCCTCAGTCTCAGCATTAAGATGTGTGGAGAAAACCTTAATCTAGAGCCCAACAAATTCATCCAAGGCTTGTGAAGAGAGGGACGAATTTACAATATCTAGATCCCGCATTTATTTGTTGTTTTAGAGGGCAGCAAGAACCATCATCTTCTTATGCCGAGCAGTCTTAAAAACAGTCGGTGCTAGATCCTTTGGCCGTAAACCATCAAGTCAAGGAGATTGCCAGAACTGTGTCTTATTTCCATTTTCCACCGTTACTGATGTTAGAGTGGTAGACAATTGTCTATCAATGTCGTCGCAAAGGGTTTCGGCACCAACCCAAGGCTTCTTGTTAGAGTGCCACTCTTGCCACAACCACCGAAGTCGAAGGGCATGTGCAAAGCGCTCAAGGTCCAAGACTCCTAGGCCACCAAGTGTGGTGGGACGGCAGACCCGCTTTCAGCTGACCTTGCATTTGCCACCTGTGAGAGGTTCTGAATTTGTCCATAGAAAGCGTCGCCTCTTTTTGTCGATGTTAGCTAGGATGCATTTAGGCGCTCTGATGGCAGTAAGAAAATAGGTGGGTATCGACATCAAGACAGATTTGACGAGAGATATACGGCCACTTTGGGATAGCATTTTGTCCTTCCAAGCCGAGAGACGGTTAGCTATCTTATCATCAATAAACTGGAGGTCTGCACGACGGAGACGACTTATTGTGAAGGGAAGTCCAAGGTACTTTAGGGGGAAGCTTGTCACCGTTGCAGGGAAGTCCTGAAGGATGTCGGCGAGGTCGATTCTGTCGCAGCGGATAGGAACCACTTGACTCTTAGAAATATTTACAACTAAGCCGGATGCAAGACCAAAGTTATGGAGAATGGTCGAAAGGGCACTAACATCCTCTTTGGTTGGTCTGGAGAAGATCACTGCGTCATCAGCATAGAGGGAGACACGGATCGAAGAGAGGCTGCCATTGAAGATTGGCTTGAGGAGGCCTCATTCCGTTGCTTTCTGAATGATCTTTTGTAGAGAGTCGATAGCCAAGATAAAGAGGAAGGGGGAAAACGGATCACCCTGGCATAAGCCCCGACGGTGTTGGATTTGATCCCTCGGAATGCCATTGAGGAGGATCCTTGATGAAGAAGTTGCCAAGATGTTGGCAACCCAGTCATGTCACTGCTGTGGAAAACCATGCTATGTCAGCAGATTGATTAAGTAGTCCTATCGTACATGTATAAAGTTATTGTGAATGCTTCACCTCTTGATAAAGGCGCTCTAATTGATGGAAATTAGATCTTTTAGTATTTTAGCTAGTCGACGTGTCATGATCATCTACATCTTTGCGACAAGGATCTTTGCTAAATATCAGTAAGATCATCTTAAAATGTCTAATAAAATTTTGAGCATATCTCAGTTTCTGGAATGTATAACTGTGTTCAGAATTTCAGATCCGCAACAGCTTTGACCACGCAAACATGAGCTTAAGCAAGCACTCACAACTCTGAAATTTCTCCTTTTTTACTTCGCCATCCATCTTCTCTATGTGTTCGTCTCCGAATTTTGTAAGATGTTGAAATGCCGTATTCCGACTAAAGTTGATGTGTTCGTGATGATTTGATGGACGAAAATGGGGAAATGTAACTCCGACCCCCCATGACTCCATGAGTCCGACTAAAAGTTGAGGGTCAACGGCCCGTCATCTCTTTCCGCTGAAAAGTCAAGGGAGTCCTTGCGAATGCAGACTGCAGTCAACGCTCACTGCCACGTGTGCTTCGAGCAAAGTTTGGCCCAAATAGATTTACACGTTTATAGGCCTCCGCCGATCCAGCCCATCTGTTAATAAATGTGCAGCCCTGCAGGGATTTGGCCTTAATCACATCTCGTGTCAACTTGTACGTGCATCTGATCTCTCCCGTTCATTAGCTGTTAAAAATGGACGCTTGATTATCTCTGGTATTTGGCAATCCTATAATCGGGGTACTAATATAGTATAAAGTATACATATATTATGTCCGGTACTGTTGTGACGTATACGAAAAAGATAAGAGCCCGAGTAAGACATTATCATTTATCAATGAACAGTAGCTAGCCAGACTTAGTTTTACATTCGTCTGACGAGTTGGAGTAGAACAGTAATCAGTAGCTAGACATAGCTTTATGCATATTTGAGGTTGTTGTTTCACGCCATCAAGTCGGCCATCACGACGACATCCGACGCCATCAACTGCTCCGGCGGGCCGATCTTGGATGAGCTGCCCTCGGAGGCCGGAGCGTACTTGACCGGCGAGCAAGAGGTGGGCCGTCAGCCACCATACTTGTGCTTAGGTAACAATCAGGCCGTCTTCCCAATGGGCTTAGGTAATCTGTCCATCAGTCCATACTCGTGCTATTCTTTCAACACTTGAGCTGCATGCACTACTTCTTTTGCAAGCTCCATCTTTTCTTTAACGAAAAGAGAAGAAAATATTGAGCTCGCCATGGAGAGGAGAGGAGGGTACGAGCTTTATGGCGCTCCTACTCTTCTGACGGCCGTTGGGTAACTGAGCTCATGCTGAGCTACAGGGAGATGCTTCCTTTGCAATAAAGAATTGTCAGCGTAGGTGCACAGAGCCTAACTGTTTGCTGTTAAACACAAACCGGATCTTCAGTTCAGTTAGCCCCCCAAACAGTCCCAGTACTTGCCTTCACCTCTGAAGAAATCTGTACGTAGGGGAGAAATGAGCCGTCTGAAATTCTTGACGCTCCGTTGGGAATGCAGAACTAATCTTCATCTTTCCTACAGAAAACGAATCGAATCGTATCAGATTTGGATGTCACTGTAAAAACGTGGAGGCGAAAGGAAGGCCACAGCGTGTGAGAGAATCTACTTCGCGCGCTTTGCAGTTTGCAAAGCGCGAGGGAAAGTTCACAGGTAAAACCAGAGGTATTTTAAAGACCGACCCGCATGCGTTTCCACGTCAGCCCCGTACAAAAGTAGCAGCCGCCTCTCTGCCGTAGCTTTAAATTATAGTAATAAATTACTCCCTATACATTGAATTACATAGGTTCCGTTTTTGGGAGATTCTGGTGGAGAATCTGGATATTAATGATTCTTAGTTTTTGAATTATATTTTATTTTTATATTTTTTAATTATAATTTGGGTTCTAAATCTAGATACCTAAACGAACAGTCTAACAAATGACTAATTTGGGCAGTTATTTGTGTGGTAGGATAACATTAGATCTAAGACTAGACGGTTGACGTAGGAGACAATCCTACCATAAAAATCATCTGTGAAGGTATCTCCTTTATGAATTATTCGGTAAAACTCTAACAAGACTGTTTTGAGAGTTTTATATTCTGAAGTAGCTCCTCAATAAAGCCCATAAATTTGCTTAGGGGCAATCCGTGAAATAACCTCAAATTTATTCAGCAAACTAGAATATTAGAGTTATAAATCATTGTCTTTGAATGGTTAAAATCTACAATGTCCTGAACTTTTTAGAGTGAAACAAGGTTAGTGATAATTAATGGGTAATTTTTCTCGAGTTTTATAGACACTATAGTAAAAAACTAATTTGTAAGTAAAATAAGCTAATGTTTATAGATTATTAGATTATAATAATTTAAGCTTGAGATTGTGATAAGCTGACCTAATAATTCAACTTTTTTCAGTTCGAACCTGTAAATTCTGTTTGTTATAATGTTAAGTACTGCTAGAAACAAAGGCTGATCTAAGTGATGCTATGCTCTAGCTTAATCTATGTTTTGGCTCTGTCCGAAAAAATAATCAGTAAAAAACACTGTGTAGGTGTACTACTATAGTACTATCACCCCAACTTGCTCAAGTGGGGATTTTTCTTCACATTTTACAGATGTAGTACAGGGGAAATAGTTGTATTGTCAAGATTAAATACTTTTATATGAGTTCCCATCAATCATTCAAGCAGGACACTGTTCTCTTTTGGTTTCCGTATTGACACAGGGTTTGCAGTTGCACGAAGTCTGCGTCTAGCTAGCGACTCCAGCTCACTGCGTCAATGATACAGTGTGTGCGATCATGATGGTAATTAGATTTCTCAAATCTGGGCGTGCTGCTCCCTGATTCTGTGATAAACCTATTTGGACCTGCCATCTCCCTGTACAAAATACCTCCTTGATAACCAAAAGATTCAGGCACAATTTGTGTTGTCAAGATTACAGACTTGCAGTTTTGCTATATTAGTGTTACAATATGACCAATCTGAATATCGGTTATTTTTTTTTATACGATGACACCGTCAGAAAAGGAATGCACAAGTCAGGAATTAGCTGATGAGTATGGCGTGCATTCATTCAGATCCTTGACAGTTTTTGTACTCCTAACCAGCAGAGTTAGCTGATTGAGCACCGTTTTTGTTTGATCCATACTACTCTCTCCGTCCCGTCCCATAATATAGCAACCTAAAATCGAATGAGACACTTTATAGTACAACGAATTTAGACAGTGATCATCTCATAATATAATAACTTAGATCTGGATGAAACATTTGATAGCACAACTAATTTGGACAGTGGTTGTCCAATAATATAACAACCTAAAGCTGAATGAGATATTTCATAATATAACAAATCTAAATAGCTCTATTATGTAGATTCGTTGTACTATAAAATCTGATCATACGTCCCCTGTTGACCGACTGAGGACTATATACATTACTGCATTATCCCTTCAACAACTTTACATTACTGCATTATCCCTTCGACAACTTTAGGATAAGAGAAATAGAAAGGGGAATGCTATCTAGGTAGACAGAGGAATACAAAACGAGTTCAAACGTTGGAACTTGAACTCTTGACTAGCCTTGTAGCCTATCACCGTCTCGTGGTATACAACGTAATCTCCAAACAACAAGGTCTTGACGCCAAGCTGTCAAGGCAAAAAAAAAAAAACTACTCCGCTGTCAATTACCAGTAGGCAGCACCTGGAACACTGTCATTAGTTTAACCCCTTTCTGGAATGAGGCATTATCCAGGGGAATTCTAAGCCGTGTTGCAGGCTTGCAGCTACCAAATTGCTGCAGAAACTGAATATTTTTTGCAGCGTACAGTACCCCATGCTCTTTTGTACGGAGCACTCAAGAAACTGGAAATTAAATTTTTTTGCTCGGCCATCGATGTGTAGGGGAGTTCTCATTGGGATAGAGCGTACGTGACACCGAGCCTTTTGCTAATACATCATTTGTTTACTTTATCTTTGCTAGGCTTTCGATGCAAATGAGAGGGAGAACAAGCTTTTTCAAGGACATGAACAATTGTGCACAGAAAGATCAATAGGAGTACAAGCTTAGCTTCCTCAGTAAGAAAGGTAGACATGGTTAACATCACAATTAAGAAAAATCATCATTATGGTAGGAGTATTAATAGACAACACCCTCCTATGGAATAAAAGAATTTCAAAGAATTTTTACTAGAATTAAACTAATTTCTGTAAAAATCATGTGTTGCAAAGGAGCCCTAATCTAGTCTTAATTATATTCACGAGTCTTTGTATTTTTACCAAAAAGGTTGTAGGATTTTCACAAAAGCTGGGAAAAGGAGGGCTTTATTCTTCATCATGCAGACACATGAATTGAGACTAAGATCACTAAACAACGTAGCAGCAGGCAAGGTTGCTAATGCAAAATCATAATGAAACCATCCTAGCCACTCTGAGGTGACGCCAAAGTCTAAAGGTAATTAATTAACCTGCTTAAGATAATGATGATGCTCCATACTTTGATGCTTCGTGCTCAACTAAGAAATACAGGGTGGGTCTCTTTTGGTTTCTCCATATGGGTGCTAAAGCATATGAAAACCGAGATGGAGTAGAATTTAAGCGTGTCCAGGTTGCGAGATTGGCTGGCAAACTCTGCTAATCGTGACATTTTTTTAAACAATTAAACGATAATTTTTTTTACAAAAGTTCTATATAAAAAGTTCTTAAAAAGAAGATAAATTCATTTTTAATAGTTAATGTTTGATTAATCATGCTTTATTGATATGCTATGTTTTAATAGTTTTCTTTTATCTTTTCTTATTTAATATATTGTTACATCAATTTTTATATTATGTGGCATATTGTTTAATGGTATAGGAACTATGTATTGGAATTATCGAATTATCCTTATAATAAGATATGTAAGATTAGAATTTTTGACATTCTGGCTTAATTGGTATCGTCTTAAATAGTACATGTATTATTGTACAGTATAATTAAGAAAACTATTTTGAGAGTATGAAAACATCAATTTTTTCAAGCAGTTGAAAAAGCCAAAGGATTCGGTTCTCGCCGTTTTTGCAAAAGTATGAAGCATCCGGTGTTGTGCTGGGGTTGCCGGCTGGAATTTCTCGTTGTAGGGGAAAAACACGGCGGACTGCCACGTGTCACGCACGATTAGCAGTTTATTAAGCATCGGGCAACGAGCGGCGCAGATCTGCTTTGCTTGATGCCATGCAACAAAGCAGACCCTGTCGGGGTGCGCCACGTGGCGTGCGAGCAAAGGCTCACCCCGGCCAGGGATGCAGCCCGGGTGCCACCTGGCAGTTGACGAACCGGAGCACCTCGCTGTTTTTACTGCTCACGGTAAAAAAAATCTACTCATACGCAGCCCGTGGCAACAGTAAAAAACAGCCGTTTTTTTTTTCTGTCAGAGCCTGACGAATGCGTCCGAAATGGAGTCAGTGGTCAAGTCAATAATAGTAGTAGGACTACCACATAACTTGTGACGAAACAAAAAGATTGTGTTACACTTGGCAGTTGGCACCAATAATCGCTACAGCTTCCGCAGAGCGTATCATAGATATGTGCTTTATTTTAGTGGACCAGCTCATCTTTATTACCTTCTGAATTTACCAAGGTGTTCTTGGTGAGACCGAGACCTTGTCGGAGCACCATAACAACTGTCGAGATGCAAGATGCAATGGATGAACATGACCTCGTGAGTTAATTTTGTTGGAATATAAACTAAATTATCTGTATTTCCTCATCAATTTAAGCTTTTGAGTTAAATTGATTGTGCATGTATCTTGATATAGTATCGGTGAGAGGGAGTGTTAAAATATAAAATAAATTATCCGTCTTTCCTCGTCAGCTTAAGTTTTAGGGTTGAACTGTTTGGTACATGTAACTTAATAAACTAGGCCAGCCGGTGAGTAAACATAATGGAGAAAGGATCTGATTAACATCATTTTGTTAGTTAATAATTATAATTGCATCTTGTTAGGCTACCTTTTACAGTAAGCAAGTATATTGCTGTCCAACAGAGGTTTTACCAAGTGCTTTGTTAATGGAAACACAATGAAAGCTCGTTGATTGATTTGCATGGTACAAATTCCTTGCCTGATCTTCACTGTCCATGAACAAGCTAGCAAATTGTCGTCTTTGGTTTTGGCGGTAGGAGGAATTCGGAATTCCTCCCTTCTCTGCAGCGCAGTGCGCAGCTAGCAAATCGGCACAGGACAAATGGACGGCACTAGACTGTACTGTGTGCCATTCCGTTTTCGGCAGCTTCTTTTCCCATCTTACCATGCAAGGGAAGGAATCGGATTCCTCTCTGTCAGACAGATTTGACGACAGAATTGACTCAACCAATTTTCATTTCACGTTCACGAGGGAAATGCAACTACATATCAGGAGTATCCTATGATACACTGGCTTATGAGATTTCAACTAATGCAAAGAAAACAATAATCTAGCATGGACTCACTAGGATTCCATACACTGATACAATCTGACTGTTCAAGTTGAACGCGCCCACCAAACAACACTTGTAATAAACCATTGATCCAATCGGTTTGTAGGCCTAGAAAACAGTTTCACCGAGTAGTGTTTGGACAGAGAGAGTATGTCAGATCGTCACGTTATCCACAACAGTGGGCGATGATGTTGCTCACTGCAGCAACAGGCAGAGCGAGAGCCAGTATATATGTTTGTTGAATTCTTCACCTGCTCCGTGCCTTTATAGGACGTCCAATCCATCATTGAGTAGGCGGTCAGGAGAAGTGAGAGAGGAGACAGCTTGCTCGTCCAATGTCCAAATAAAACGAAAAAGATGTCAGGCAATGCCACTGCACCACTGTGCTACAGGACATGTCCTACCTCCACGCATTGTTTGTGCTTCCTTCCTTACTCCGGGGGACTCGTAAAGTTGCGCTCCAATTATCGGGTTGCTTTTCTTGACTATTTTTGAATTTTGCACACAAAACCAAGCAGATGTCCTTTATATACTAGGAATTTCTAAGATTTGAAAATGATTATCAGTGTATTTCTTAAAAAACTCTGTTCATGTTTAGGGTTTTGAATTTTACATTGCTATTTCTATTCACATATTGTAGGGGTACATGTGTTTTTGTACTTTATCACGGGTCCATAGACTATTATCTAATATGTCTATATATAAAAATATATATAGTTAGTTGGGTCATCTTATCCGATCTCGGTTGATTTAAACTAGGACGATTCTTCTGTGATTACTTGTAGTTTTCTTTTGACGGTTGTTTTTTACTTTATCGTGGGCCCATCAATAGATCTGTATATATAAATGTACATAGTTAGTTGGGTCATCTTATCTTACCTCGGTTGGTTTAAACTACGATGACCCTTCTATGATCACTTGTTGGGAGGTCTTAGTCTGCCGTTAAATGGGCCAGGCCATATCAGTATATCATGTCACACCGGGCCGGGCCGACCCAGCCCAGAACGGGCCACCCAGGGCCCAGGGGCTTATCATTCTTAGGTCGGGCCAAATCAGCTGGAAGCCCACTTAAATCTGGACCAGTTGGCCATCCGTGGAAGTAGTAAAATAACCTAAACAGAAAGCCCCAAAAAACTTCTTTTGAGATTAATGAATCTCCTAAGATGGGCCCAGCCTAGTTGGGTGCTCTCCCCCTCCCCCAACAACCTCAGTTCATCCTCCCAAAGAAAACAGAGAGAGAAAAAAAAGTAGAAAATGCAGCAGAGCTGGAACAATGGGGTTGCCAAAAAGGTAGCCTCTCTTGCTCGGCTGCTCTCCACCCTCTTCCTCCCCTTCCTTCCCTTTTAGGACCCTTCCCCCACATCACTTGCTTTCAGTGGCCAAAACTCCCTTGTGGCAACCCTAAATTAATGCCCTCATCATCTCATCTCCTACCTCCCCTCAGTCTCATGCCAGATTCTGATCTGGTCCCTTGCTGCTGAGGAGAAAGGAGCAGCAAGTGCACCCAAAGCCCCCCTCTCCTCCTCCCCTGTTGCTTGCAAGATTCTCCCTTTCTTGGTATGCTCCAAGATTTCTTCCTCCCACTGCCGGCTGTTTGATCGGTTGAGCCACCATCCGCCGTCCCTTCCGTTTCCAATCTCGCCACATGCTTGTTCAGGAGCTTTTCTTTTCATCTCTCTGTTTCGCTCCAATGTTCTTTGCAGCTAGCTAGCTGATCGCATTCGCACGTAGGGGAAGGTGGCTGTGGTGCACGTGTGTGTATGGGAGTCCAGACAATGTCGTGCCACGGCGGCGGCGGCAGCGGCGGCGGGACACTCTCGCGGCAGGGGTCGGTGTACAGCCTCACGTTGAACGAGGTGGAGAGCCACCTGGGCGAGCCACTGCGGAGCATGAACCTGGACGACCTTCT